>JAPMOQ010059770.1:3867335-3918705 GCA_026543055.1 Argiope trifasciata
TTGGTATTTGCTTATTCGACAGAAAGATTTCTATTTAAGCATAAAAATTATTTTATTTTATTGATAAAATTTAACTATTTAATTAATTGCAAAGAAGCTCAATTAAAAACCTTCTTATACTTCATCAACTATTATAAAATTATAAAATTTATTATAACAAAGAACCTAGCAAAAACTACGTTTGTATTGTTGGCACTTGTTCAGCTATCCACATAATGTCAAATTTTTTTTTAAATAATATAAAAATATCTCAACACCCTCCCCCCTCACCCGAAAAAGAAAAGTTGAGTTTTGGACAAGGTATATCTGGTTATAAGAAGTTTTCTGGCATTGAAATTGAATTAGCAACATATGTAGCCTTTGGACTTTTTATTATATGCTTTGAATTTGGCAATCTCCAACTATTTTGCCAACTTCTGTCATTAGAAATTTTGATAGATTTCGATCCTCCTTTGGCAACACTATCGAGCTCCAGTTCGAAGGGAAGATCAATGCGATTTCTCTCTCCCTCGTTGGCAGCATTATTCGCCATTATGTATTAATTAAAATTTTAGATTTTTGCAAATAAATATTTTAGCTATGGATATCCAGAAGTTTTTTCTGATTTGGAAGCATATCAAAAAACCTAAACATATTTGTGTGTTTTAAAGCTGATGTTCTCAAAACTGAAATAATGGAACTCAAAGAAATTTCACTCAGTGAGAAAAATTTCACTTCAGATTTTTCACAAATAAATGTATTTATATCAGTTTTAAATTAATCAAAAATATTATGAACTAATTTATTTACTTAAAATAATCATCAATATCGTGTATTTAATCAAACAAATGTCCGAGTAAAATATTGTAATTATACTTCCTAATTTTCGAAAGTATGAAATGTGGTACTCGATTTAGATATCTATATTTCTATAACAAATTATTAATACATTTCGATTGTACTTATATAAATTGAAATTCGAAAAAATTCCATTTAATTGTTAAGATTCCTAAGAAGCCTAAGCTATTTATGGATTTCACTTTTATTTATATACATTGTCTTACAAGTAAAAAAATACAATTGGGGTTAACACTGATTTCTAATATAACAGTATAACCTTTTATTTGCATGGCAGATCGCACTGAGTACGCACAGTTTAAAATAAAACCTTTAATTATGAAAAATAAATTTTTAATTAAAGCTGAATAAAAATGTACTTTGAACTCAAAAATAACTTGGCTAGAAATCTTCATTTAAAACTTCATTATGCTTCATAGTATTAGTGAGCAAACTTTAAAAAAGAGGCATTTAACAGTTGAATTTCTAAATAGTAAAAAGTATCTTTACACTTCTCATCTATTTGTAACGAGAGTGGTATTTTTTTAGGGGGGGGGGAAGTAAAATTAGATTTCGACAGAAGAAAGTTTGGGACAAGAAAAACTTTTAAGACAAAGAAAATCTTCTAAGAAATCCACTTTTACCTTTCAATCAAATATTTATATTAATTTTTCTCATTTTTAGAAAAGATATATCATTAGCAGTTTTCTTACCGCTTTTATAAAGATCCTAGTCTTTCAGCATAAATGATGGAAATATAATTCTTGAATCAGTAGAATAATGAATAGAAATGACATAATACCCCATGCATTTTCTTTTATTTCAACCTCTAAATCCTTATCTGCCTTTCAATGAGAAATATTTTCCCCCTGAAAATAAAGGAAGTAAATCAGAGTGACTCTATAATAAAAGAAATCAAAAGTACACTAATGTTAGAATACTATAGATATACATAAGTAACATTCAATCATGTAAATACCCTTTATGTAGCAACTTTTACTTGGATCTGATACTGTGATTCTTTTTTACCTGTGATAATGTTTGTATAATCTTACTAGCAGTCCTTTCCTTTTCATTTTTAATTTGATGGACTCTTACGTCAACATGCCGTGGATGCAAATGAATAATTAATAAATAATTTAATAAATAATAGATCCCGAATAAACGAATATATATGAAAGATTTTAAACTTTTTTTATGAACAATTAATGATTCCTGCCGAAATTGTGAATTGTGCTTCAAATCATTGATTTCCGTAATTGTTATAAAATAGAGGTAAATTTTGAGTTAGTTTCGTCCAATTAGTATTTAAACAAGTAAATATTTTTATAATTCTACGTAATTGTAGCAAGTCTTAATGTTTTTGAACGAAAGCATATCTTACTTTATTTTTGATTTATTATACGACTTATTATTACATGGTTTGTAATGTCTAGGCATTTAATGAATTATTTTCTATATAAAGTGACAAAATTCCTTCCCAGCTTATTTCTTTCTATTTTTTTCGTTTTTATCATTTCTATGAAGTTTTCGAGTCTTTCTTTTGATCTTAATTTGTTGTAACAACTATTCATTAAATGTCTGGACAAAGAATCATTGAAAGCAAAAAAGGAACTACATTTTCAATAAAGGATAATTCAAAAGAATTTCACCTCGTATTATAAATCTTTAGCAAAGGATGTAAGAAATTACTTAAAAAGGAATTCCAGACGGAAATTCCAAGTTCAATTTGACTACTTAATATTTTTTGAAAGTCATTTTAAGGCGCTTTATTACTTCTCTATATCTATACGAAGAATATCTTGGGAGCACTTCACATACTTGTTATAAATACTTGTATCAGAATAGATATTAAGTCCAGCTAGAAGGACAGCATGTTGTTCATTGTAAGTTCTGTCTTCTTACTGTGATATAAATTTACTTCAACTCATGCTACCCCACCCCCGATTCCAAATTATTTACTCTCTCGCTGTCATATCATCACACATGGTCATAAATGGCAGAAACAATTTCACACCAGAAGTTATGAAGCACGAGCTTCAGTCATTGATGCACTTGTGATAGTCACATGTATGCTCGACATCAAATTTTCCGAAATTATTTCTTAAGGCTCCATTTCATTGGAATTTGCTGAATTTTTTGTCTTGACTTTCTTTGCCTATGACAATAAACGAACTTACGTATGCATAATGAACGGTTTATTTAGTAGAAAAACAGAATATTGTTTGGCTGATGTTTTTTAATAGGACGAGACAAAAATAACGTCCACAATAAATGTTGAATTTTTCTTCTGTGCTGTGTCCATTTTCTTCTACCTTTTTTGTAATTAAAAACAAGGAATACATACTTATTTTCAGTAATTGCAAAAGTTCTGACACAGATTTTAGTACGATACCAATCCTTATCAGAATCAGTGATTAATAAATTTCTTTGTTTTTCTTGCTGATACCTGTTTTCCTTAGTAAAAATAACTTTATGATTTTCAGAAATTTAGGGAATTTAAAAATAAACTGCTAAAATATGAGAATGCGAATTAAAACAAAGTCATGTATCAGAATTTAATTCTTTAATGATAAATCAGTTATTACCCAGCCTATAAATTATTTAACAGTCTTTTAGAATATTTTGTACAGAAAAAAGTTATTCGCAGAAATGAACCAACAATTTTTTTCTTTCTTACTGCTAGCACACTTTCTTTTCCGTTTATAATAGTTGTCATCATTTGATTTATTATTTTGACATCCAAGCTCGGAAAGATCATCAGAAGTTGATGTTTAAATCTTTTTTCAATATAGAAATAGGCATGATGGTAAGATCATGGCTTCAGTATCGTACGTTTTCTGGTTCGAGACCTGATTCCACCGAAGAACCATCATGTAAGTGGTATGATGAACGTTAAATCCGTCAGGGGCAAACGTCCTCCCAAAATTAATTTGACAATAGTTCAAAACTACGTCCTAACGTAATTTGACAGGAGTTTAAAATTACGAGGTCCGTCTGAAAATAATACTAGTGGTTCTTTCAAACGGGACGTTAATATAATTATAAAAACAAGACGTTAGATTATATAGCTTAATGAACTAAACTAAATTAATCTCAATCCAAAATTAATTCATCACATGTCGAAAATGAGATATGAAGCATCTAAGCCTGCTTCGTTCTCCAACAACCTAAAAATAGCACTCAAAAACATTTCTCCATTTAAATGTCGTTAAAAGGAATCTTTTTTAAAAAATTTATTGCTATTAAACCTAAATTAGTGCACCAGTTTTTACTTTGAACAGTAAGAACATTTTGAGCGGAAAAATTATTCGCAGAACTATATACACACACACAAAAAAAAAAAAACTGTTTTCTTACTGTTAGCACTCTTTTCTTTCTGTTTATGATAGGTGTTTGTCATTTTGTCATCACTTCATTTTTTCTCTCGAAAGCTTAGAACGGAAAGGTCGTCAGAAGTTGATGTTTAAACCTCTCTTCAATCTAAAAATAATTCATCACACGTCGAAGATGAAATATGAAGCATTTGAGCCCGCTTCGTTCTCAAACAACCTAAAAATAGCACCCAGGAACCTTTCCTTATTTAAATGACGTTAAAAGGAATCTTTCCTCAACAAACCGTAAAAAAGTATTCAACCAATCAGAACGTCTTTTACATCGATATTGATCGTTACAGATCGACCACTTTAAGTAGCCGTATTTTTCTACGAGACCATTAGGAAATGTTCAATAAAGTATGTCATTTGAAAGAATTTCGAACGATTCTCTCTCTTCTTTTTTTTTAAAACATTATTATTTTTTATTTACTTCTGGCTTCTTCTACCAGAGAGTCTTCGTTATTTTTATATCTTTTTTATTTGCCAGAGGTCGCGCATTTTAATGGAAATAAATGCTGATACATTCCAGATTTCTTTTTGGAAAAAACTTCTCGTAATACTCTTCGACTAAAAGTCAATAAAACATGACTTACGACATTGAATGTTTCACTTGTGCACTGACAAATGGCAAAACGATGCAGTTTGGGTGTCATCCCATTCACGTTAAATGATTAAGTGCTCGAAATCGCTTTCATATATATTTTAATAAATTGTAGGATGAGAGAGCGAGCCAGCATGGAAATGAAATTTCCATCATTGATGTATAAATCACCGAGTGAAATGTATCTTTGCATTGTGTCTCAACTTTTAATAAAATGCTAATGAAGATGGTTGACAGGATATTCCCGAGGCAGATAAATGAAGAATGAATCTGTTGGATTCGAAGATTTTTGATTTTTTTTTTCTTCGTCTAAATGGGAAATTGTCCTTTTGAAAGAGAAATTAATCATTTTATTTATGTGTTTAGACAATGGTACTGAATGGAAAATCATTTGTATCACATTTGTTTGAAAATAAAATGAAGCTTTTTAAGCAAGCTCTACTTTTTATTTTAAAATTTGATGCTGAACTTTATTCATCAATTTCACAAGTGCTTTCTTTAAGTGGTTTTTATTAATTTTTGTTTCCAACTTATAATTTTACAATTTATAAACTAAATTGTTCCAATTGCATTTATATATTTTTATAGGTGACATTTTGTTTTATATTAAGGAAATAGATGTCTCATAGTTAAAACCCTGTAATATGTTTTGTCGTATCATTTATTTCTTCTTAATCTTGTTAATTATTTTTATTTTCGAGGTTACGTCTCTCTCTGTGGATATATATATATTCACATTTAAGAATATGTATTAATTTTTTTCTTATCCATTTATATCCCTTTTTGGATGCGTGATTTTTTATTTTTTATTTTGTGCCTACCTAAGAAGACACACCCATAGAATTTGTTAGATATTTTAAAATCTTTTATTCATAAATTTAAATTCTTAAAAGTTTACACAAGTATGTAAAAATTGCTGTTCTCACTAATTTCTTATTTAATAATGCGGAGCGACTAGTCGAGAATACTGTGCAAGGAATTTAAATTCCCAGCAAATATTTCAATAGGATAGAAATAGCTTGTTTATTCAACTGTACTAGTCACCCTATCACTAAATATAAGATACTTCCTTATACATTCTGCAACTCAAATTTTTTTTAAAACTGTTAATTCAAGATTCATAAATTTTAAAAGAGCAATTTTTGAAAATTCTTATAAACCTCTTTTCAAAAATAGGAGGAATCTAATATAATTATTGCCAATATCAATACAACTTTGGAACAATGTAAATAAGAAGGCTCTGCAACCCACTGGCATGCACAAGGATACTTAAAACTGAATAACTGGACCGTCTTGCAGCAACGCTGGGGGTAACTATGGTTGAGTCCGAAGGGCTATCACCGGCCATGGTACAACCATTCACTAAGGAAGTAAGTCCTATTATCGTTCACATCAGACTCCCTCCCCCCATCGTTTTGTGTACTTTTCATTCTTCTCATTTCGAGGTGCTCCCCTCTGAAGGGAAGTAAAATATACATATTTGTTGTAAACTATGCTGTTTGTCTTGGGACTACCACTTTCTTTTCGGTGAGCTTTTTTCTTAAATTTCAAAGCTGCTCTTACCACATTAGGATAGTTTTGAATATTTAGATTGTGAAAAACTGTACAATTCTCACTAATCATTAAAAAAATATATTAACTTACATATGGTGCAGAGACTTTAGTGGAAGATTCTTTATTTTGGGCTTTGCACTTAACCAATAAATTACATCGCTACCACAAGTATTCACCAGTAACAGTAAACTATTATTATTTTCTGGACCCTCCCACCCTTTGTATTATTATTTCCGGGTTGATCAAGTGGCTGACAGTTTTAATCCTGATGTTCATCCTTCAGAAAGGATGGGCTGATTACTAACGAAATCAACAAGAATAGAAATTCCATTATCAGTTAAAGGACACCACCATAGATCATGTCTCTCAATTATTTGGGATAAAAAGGAAGAAAATTTCCCTCAAAACCAGTACTAAAGAATGAGTTTTTCTCTGAGATTTTTTTAATGCCTTTTGTACTTGCTTAATTAATTCGAGTTTGATATGTTTTGTGTTATATTTATTAATTATATGCTTTAGTTTTAAAACTAAAATACTGACTCTCGCTTAGAGAATATGTCATAATATACTACATAATATACCCTTAGAGAATATAAGACATAATGTACTATAAAATAATAGCATATTAGTAGGTAATGTGTGGCAAGCAAATTTAATTTTATTATTTAAAGAAACAATAATTGTAAATCCATTATCAGTTAAAGAAGACCACATATCTTTTCTCGAAATTACTTGGGAAAAAAGGAAAGAAATCTTCATCAAATCTCCATTAAAGACAATCTATGAGTTTTTCTCAATCCTGACATTTGAATCAGAAAAATTAATTATGGATATTCATGATATGTAATTCATTAAATTTATATTTCAGAAAATTAAATATTTTTGAGGCACTTTATTCTTTTAGCATTAGTTGGATTTTGAGAGATATTGTACCTTATATTTAAAAACCATATGCTTTAGTTTTAAAACTAATATGCTGAATATCCTTTAGAAAATATATACTATAAAATTACAGTATATTAGTAGATAATGTGAGGAAAGCAAATTGCATTCCAATTTTCAAATAAACAAGAACAATAATTTTATTATAAATAAAAGAAGACACAAATATTGTTTCCCAATTACAAGGTATAAAACTTTCAACCGAATTCCTACTAAATAAAAACTGATTTTTTGCATCTCAGAATCTGAACAATTACCTATGGATATTCATTAAATTCACAATTGAGAAAATTACAATTTTGGATGCATTTTGCACTAACATTAATTGTATTTTGAGAGATATTGTTCCTTATATTTACAAATTATATGATTTAGTTTCAAACCTATCATATTCAATATCTTTTAGAGAATATAAACTAAAAAAATTGTAGTTTATTAGTTGGTAATGTGTGGTGTGCAAATGACATTTTATTTTTTTAAATATTTCTTGAGATTTAATCTTTTATGCATTATCAGTAGAATACGGGAAAGAAATATGAGTTTAATAGACTAATTGGAAGCAAACGGCTATCCTTAAATGATACAATAAAACATATCCATTCACATGAAAGGCATAGTTTAATTTTTAAGTAAGTTGTAGAGGTTAATATTTTCGTAACTCTATTTTAATCAGATTAAATACTGTTAGCATTATAATGAAACATATAAACAATTTAAATGAACTGAAATAAAAAGAATATCGGTCGAAATAGAACAAAAGACATATTAATGATACTGATGACATTAAATCCGAAATACGATGACTGAAATCCGAATTCAAACAAAACTAATATTAGTAACAAGTAATCTTGGTTCATCTAAAGTAACAAACTGAAAAGATACTGGGATCAAATAATTCGCACACAAAATCAAATTTATTTACATACGTTTTGATTCAGATCCAAAAAGTTTGATAAATCAAATTTATATCTATAGGGATCCGAAATGCATTTGAAAAAATTTTAGAACTCTATTCCTTTTATGGACACAACTTATTATAAATATTTCAATGGAACTTTTTTATATCATATGAATATTCTGTTAAAAATCTATGGAAAACTAATATTTATCTTGATATGAATCGATGTCCAAATTTATATACAGATTACGTTTTATTTGATCTAGACATGTCTAGACTCGCGTGGATTCCCGTCTAGACATGTCATTTACGTATATTTGCAACCATTCTTCAAAGGATATTAAAACTTAAATTGTACTTTTTTTCCTTTCAATATACTATGATTATAAAATGACACCTTTCCAAAAAGTCAGATCAATATCATAAAGTCGATCAAAAGAATGACAACAATTTATTGAAAAAAGAACCGAAATGTATGGAATGTAATCAGAAATTTAATATTTGGTTTCCAGATATCAAAATTACATGAAACCAGAATGAGTTGGAATTTAAAAAAATTTTTCATCGAAATCGATGCATTCTCTAACCGCTTTTGATGATGAAAAAACAAGAACAAAAATATTTCTTTTGAAAATGTTTGTCCTCTATTTATTATCTAAAATTTCAAATAAAATGAGTAGCTATAAAATTCTCTTAAATATGTTACACTGAGTTTGTCGTAAAAAAAGGCCTAGTTTTTTTTCAATCATAAAAGTATTTTCTTATCTTATTTAATAAGCAATTCATCTATGTTTGCGCAATGTTATCTTTAAAAATCCGAAATCTCTACCTATGATTCCCGATTCAACTATAAATTTCATTTAATCATTTGTTTGGAATATAAAATTCTAATTAAATATAAATTATCAAAAAATAAATTAATTAAATCACATCATTCGAATTAATTTATCATCAATGAAATAAATTATATGAATTTCGTTTACAACTTTGTAAAAATTGCCCTTGGTTTTAATTTATTTTTAAATTTTACGAAGCATTCAGTTTATAAAGTTGATTCACATTTGCATTCATTTCACAACAAATTTAATTCATTACGAATAATCTGGATATAAAAACGAATATATTTTGTAGAAAATTTTATTATTTCATAGCCAGTGGTGAATAGTTTAAATGCATGGTTTTTCATCAGATTTTAAAGGTTCAGACTTTCGATATAGCTGTTCATCAACAACAACAACAAAAATTGAATGCTCGAAAAAAATTACATGTGTTTTAAATTTTTATGTGTGTTAATTCCAGAATTGTTACGTAAATATTCAGTTAAGAAACTTTTCTCAAACTTAGACTCATAAAAAGCAGCTTAAGGAAAGATTAAAATAAGCTGAAAAGAAATTAGTTGTTATAATACTCGAATATCGGATTTCATAACGTATCTATGTCCTTATTGTAAGTTGCATGTAGTAATGAATATTGAAATATTCAATAGCATATATTAAGTAAATAAATAACATGTTATTACCTAAGAGAATAATTAGGATTTTACATACATCATCCACTTGATATCATAGGCGGTAAACCTCAGCTTTGGAACCGGAGGTTTCTAGGTTCGAGGCCCAATTCCACTGAAGAAAAAAATTCCTCCAACGCTAAATCTGCCGGGACCAAACGTCCTCCCACTGGTGTGGTGTGATAGTTTGGAAGGGGATTGTCAGCTCAGGTGTCCTCCTCATCATCTAACCGCGACTAAATATTACTAGGTTCGTCCCAAAATAGCCATAGCGTTGCTTCAAAATGGGATGTTAATATAACTATCTACCAGATATCCTATAAAAACCACGCTTCTCTTATCATAATACTTTTTCAACGAATCTTGAAATTGTTATTCAGCTTTGCTATCAAATTATAGAATCTATTAAAATTTCTGTTACATAATGTGTCCAATATTTTTTCTACCATAGAATATTTTAAAGGATATACGGATTAAATATTAATTTTAAATTAACATTTAGGGAGGGCAGTTATGAAATGAAACTCACCATTATGAATATCGATGAGATGACGTATGACATCAGAGCTGCTCCCTTCTCCCTTCATTCAGCTCCATACCAATGGGTAAAAGTTTGGTCAACGATGTCAGATTTGCTGTGATGTGACTTACGGATTTTGAAATCCAGTTGAAAGATACCTGTTAGTGATTTAAGTAGAAAGAGTGTCTCTTGTTTTTGCAGTAGCGTCAATTAGAGCTGATAGTACGATTTAGTTAATTCATGCGCCACATTCGCTTGTACAACCCCTTTTTACAGGGTGGCATATTCCCACACCTCCCAGATAGAATACATAGGAAGAAAAAGAACCATGCCTGAACCAGGACTCAAATTCGGGACGTTAAATTATTGCGAAGACGTCCTACCCCTATGTCATTAGCCTGCCTGCCGTCAGATTTAAATGCAACATGAGATATCGTTAAGGAATCCCGAATTCGGAATCCTCTGGCACAAAAGCAGAAACTTAAACCACTTGGCCATCCTGGCAAATATAGAAATTCCCCAGAACCAAGCAGAATTCACATATATTCTACAGAATATATTGAATACAAGTTAGATAATATTTTTGTATACGTATTTACGTAAATTATATTATTAAGGACATCTATCAAAATAGAGATGCTGTATGTATTGTTTAGTAATATGTAGCTACCATTCCATGCATACTATTTAATTACTATTGAATAATCTAAAGTTAGTGCAGAAATATTGAGCAGACCCTTTTATGCAGAATCTATAAAATATTTCGAATAGATATAACCATATCCATCTTTGACTATCTCACCTCCAAAGAGTCACTTCATCTATCCAATATAGTCCATTATAAATGGTTTCAATCACTAAATTTAGTATTGCATATCTACTACTTCATATGCAATGTTGAATAACTTAAATTTAATGCAAAAGTATTGAATAGAACCTTCTGTGCAGATTCTACAAAATATATGGAATGAATGCTAAACTATATCTTTCTTTGACCACGGTGAATACATTTTCTGGCTTCGTTCTTCACTTTTGTTTAACTATTTCCGCTCCAAAGAGTAATTTTTCCACCAATATGATTTCCCATCCCTATATAAACGGGTTCAATCACTAAATATAGTATTATATGTCTTCCATTCCAGATTACTGTTGAATAATTTGAATTTAATTCAGAAGTATTGAACAGAGACTTTTATCCATATTCTACGAAATATGTGGAATGCATGATAAACCATATCTTTCTTTGACAAAGGTGTATACATTTACCAGTTTCTTTCTTCACTTTTGTTTAACCATCCCCCCTCGAAAGAGTCACTTCTCTCCAAAATGATTTCCAATCCCTATATAATCGGGTTCAACCCTAAATGTAGTATTATATATCTTCCATTTCATATTCACTGTTGAATAATTTAAATTTAATGCAGAAGTATTGAACAGACCCTTTTATCCAGATCATACAAAATATTTGGAATACATGCTAAACCATATCTTTCTTTGACAATGATGTATACATTCCCCGGCTTCTTTCTTCACTTTTGTTTAACTATCTCACCTCCAAAGAGTCTCCTCTTCCATCCAATACAGTTTCCCATCCATATACAAACGGGTTCAATTAGTAAATTTAATTACCCTAACTCTCTCTCTCACTTGCAGCAGGAGGCTTAACAAGCGAGCTTTGAAACTCCCCGTCTGTAAATCTGAGGAGAGTGTTATACAAATTCGTTACTTCGCACGTTTTCTGGTTGGAATCAACCGGCACCCTAACGAGCAGATCATTATTTTCCAGCCTGTTAGTTGGCTCAATAAATTGCCAAGGGATGTCTACATGCAGAGACGGAATATTGGGGAGGTGTTTAAAAGGGTTCCTTAGGTCTCATAAATATGAAGTGATGCGTTGTTGTTGTCATGTACGCTATTCTGTGATGCATCGTGTAAGATTTTAGTGCAAGATATGAGCTATTCTATATTATGGACGATTTATTATTTAAGAGTTATTCACGAAATACACTATTATATATGTGTTAAGTTAAATTCATTTTTTTAAATAATTTCTTTTATTGGAATAGATATCAAGATTTTGAAATATCGAAATATATTTCAGTTATATTAACGTACAGTTTTAAAGCAGCACTAGGGTTATTTTGATACTACCTCGTCATTTTGAATCTTGGTAGATGATGAGAACAGCATATGAGACGGAACTCCTTCTCCAAACTTACACGCCACATTAGTGGGAGGACGTTTGGTTCCCATGGATTACACAACAGTTCTTCGGTGGAATAGCATTTCAAATCTAAAGCCCCCTGATTCCAAATTCGAGACCTTACCACCAGGCCACCATATCAATATATGACGAGGATACAACTGGACCACCAACCACTTTTCCTAATTCCCCAAGTCAACAGTGTTTAAATATGTTGGTATTTTTTTAATGCATTATATTTGAAAGAAAAGGGAAATTTTAAGGAAAAAAGCTTTATTTAAGAAACTTATTGTAGAATTGAGGAAAAATTTTTTTTCACATATATATGAATTTTAGACTAATCATCTTTACAAGTGTCCTGATGGTAATGTCTCGGCCTCGAGACCTAAGGGTTCCAGGTTTGTGACCCGATTCCACCGAAGAACCTGGTGGAATCGGGTCACAAACGATAAGTAGACGGGTCTGGTGTACATTAAAACCGTTGGGGCCAAATGTCCTTTAGCTGGTGTAATATGGAAGTTTGGAGAGTAGGATGTCAGCTCAGATGACGTATTCGTCATCTGACAGCGACTCAAAATTAAGAGGACCTTCCCAAGACATTCCAAGCATTACTTTAAAATGAGATGTTAATATAACAAAACTAAACTAAACTTTACAAATTGTAACTTATTTTACAAAATCTAAGGCATTATTTTACAAAGGGAATCTTGGGCAGAGAAAGCAAAATAAGCTATTTTTATTAATATTTTTACAGATATAAATCACCATTTTCAATTAAAAATAAATTTTATTTTCTATTATTTTAATAAACACTAATTATAATAAGCAATTCTGAAATCAATAAAATATGTATTTGAATATTTTTAAATTCAAGCTTGTATAATTACTTCACATTTTAATGTCTTTTATGTTAAAAAAAACTGAAGATAAATCCAAATATATTTCGAAATTGAAAATTAACTATAACTTTCATAATAATTAAGAAATAAATCACAATGGTACATATGAATTTAATATTTTTGATACTAAATAATAAAAACACGCTTTGTTAGATATACGAAGCATTTCTTGCACATCAAAATATTTTTATTTTTATCAGGTAATAATTACAGATGTTACGTTTAAATAGGCGAATAACTAGGATGTCTGAACTATACATCTTATGATAACCCTTTAAATGAGAACTATTTACTAAGGGAAATTTGAATTGTTTATTTTGTAAACAGGAAAGTAAGAGAATTCGAATACTGCTTTCTTTAAAATAAAAATTAACCAACATTCAACTACTTTTTTAAATTATATTTTAACAACTCTATAATATTAATAATTTTTAGTCGGTGTAAAATATATTAGGAATAAATTACTTCTTCACAGATTACTTTAATGAGAAATGTATTGTTATTTCGCGAATCAAACTCGTACTTTGAATATATTTTGATTTTATGTTTGTTCTCTAATATTTGTCATATACATATTAAATAATTTCAGGCTGGCAAACAGAACTGGAAGAATTTAGATTTTAGTGATTAAATGCCATTAATAAAACTTTAATTATGAAAATCTTAATTATTAGGACATTTGATTCTAAAAGTCTTTAAAACCTTTTATAAATATTTGACAAGTTGTCCATTGTAAGAAACAGTATGGATGATTTTAAAATTGTTTTAGAAATGAAATAACAGCGTGAATCTATGGAATGGATAACAAATTTGATTGATTTCTAGATTTAAAAAGTTCAGTACCATAACCGAGACGGGAAGCTTCCACTGTTGCACACACGGGATGGAGCATACGTGTAAGAAATCACCCCATCATCAGACGGATGTTGTGCTTTCTAAGCATAACTTCGAAGAAGAATTACGAAATAAATAAATAATCTATACTTATAATAAAGCTCAATGTGTGTGTGTTGGAGCTATACAGGACAGACCGTTGGACCTACAGCTACCAAATTTGGTATATGTATATCTTGGAGGTCAGGAATGTGCACCTCGGAGCCCTTTTTGCGAATTTTTAATTAGAATTAGAATTAATTAAAATTTAAGCGAAATTTTGATGTTTTTCCGCTTTAACTTCCGAAAATATTATCGCACAAACATGATTTTTGCATCAATTTAAAGATAAAAAAAATAGCTTTCAGTGTTTTAATGTATAACTTAAGCTTCTATTTTTAACGAATTTTTAAAGAAATATTTTAACCATGTTTTTTTAGCAATTGACTGGCAAAAATAAAAGAAAACAACGAAGGAAGTTCAAAATAAAAAAGAAACTATCACCACAAATTAAATCTAAAGAAATGCAACTTTTAGCACCTGACTGGATAAAATAAAATAAATATAAAATGTGATATTTTCTTTAAAAAATGCAAGGCAAAGGATTCTAGGATCGTTTACAATATTTAAATCATTAATTCAATAAATCATCTTTATTTATACAGGATTGAATTTATACAGGATATGCATTCAAATTCCGGTCCAATGGCCAATTTGTAAAATATTATTAATAGGCATATATATATATATATATATATATATATATATATATATTATTTAATACTATTTATTTGATCTAAATGAAGTAAATAACTAACTTTTATGTAGCTGGAGTCAAACAATGCATTTATGAATAATGAGCTATAGATTTCTTCATACTTTGCTCTGTGAGCCATATTTTACAAAATATTTTTAGTAATATTTTAAATAAAAGTTGCTACTTCAATCAGTCTTCTAAATCAATAATTAAAATTGACTTATTTATAAAATTAAAGAAAATTATTAGGAAAACGTGTTCTTTTAGAACTTTCCGTCCACCATCTTAAAGAAAATATTAATTTCAGGTCAATTAATGCCCGTAATTACTAATTTTAGAACGCATTACTCAAAGCGAACCAGCTGGTCGCCAAAGGCGGCTAGTAAGAAATAAAGTATAAGTTCTAACGTCATAATTTTCTCTACCTTTCAAGATCATTATTTCATTTATAATACTTACAATTTCTTCCTCTGACAAATTACTGTTTCTTGCCATAATAAACCGAAACCAAGTAACAAAAAGAGGATTACAAGAAATGTATCCGAATGTCTCACAAAATACAAACAAAATTGATTGGTTACTCAGTAACAAAATTATTGGTTACACAGTATTAATAATAATAATAGAGAAAAAGAAGAAAACAAAAAAATTGGAGGGAGATCAGAAACACGAATGATTCATATCAAGTGGAAAATTACATAACCCACGCCATTTCTTTTTCCCACTTCAACCGCAACAGCTGATGAGTGAAATATCAAAGGTTGAATATGAGAAAGCTGAAACTCAAGGTACTAAAACGATATTTATTTCTAAAGTAATGGACACTAGGAGGCATCGAATGACGTTTAAATATTGTTCCTGTTTAAAATGCACATATGCTTTACCATTCCATGAGTTCTATTTCCAGAAATGAAAGAGTAGTATGTCCGGCTGTAAGAGACGTTCGTTGGTGGCGCATGTATGACATGCCTATAGTGAAGGGAGAAAAGTTGCAGCAAAGTGTACTCAAGATTAATTAAACTTTGTGAAAAAAATAGGACAATTTTTTTTTTCAATTATATGATACATTTCTAAAGATAGTGCAATAAAATGAAAGCAAGTAGAAAAGTGCAAAATAAAAAAAAGACAGAAAGGCAAAATAATTATTAAATAAATGAATAAAATCCCATTTTGAAAGAAAAATGTGCACATCGATCCTCAAAGGTTTTTGCAATCGCTACGAATTCCACAAAATTCAAGCTGTCAAAGTAAGCAGTTTCCAAGTACATAAAATAAATTCAAAAATCAGTCATTTTCAAAAACAGAAAATATTGCCGGCTTTTATAATTAAAAAAATCAATGATAATCTTCTTTGACGGAAAAATGAATATTGTATGTGTATCATTAAAGATTTTATGCTCCCATCATCGTTGTAAAACCAATGATGAGAATAAAATGTTTCGAATGATATAAAATGTCACATTAATTTCTGAATAAGAAAAAGAATTTGTTGACGAGATTTTTTGAAAATCAAAGACGAAAATAAAACGTTTTGAATGATACAAAATAAGACAATAATTTCTAAATAAATAAAAAGGATTTGTTATAAAACATATGATGAAAATAAATTGTTTCGAATAATTCAAAATGAGTTGATAATTTCTAAATAATTTCTTTATATAAACCCAAAGATAAAAATAAAACGCCTTTAATGAGCCAAAGTGCCACAATAATTTTTAAATAAAAATGAATTTTTTATAAAACCTTTCAAATGATGCAAAATGCCAAAATTATTTAATATATAAAAAAATGTTGTAAATCCAGTGATAAGAATAAAATGTCTCAAATAATACAAACTGATTAAACAATTTCTAAGAAAAAAAAGAATTTGTTATAAAACTAATAATGAAAGTAAAACGTTTCGAATGGTAAAAAAATGCGCAGTTAATTTTAAATAAAAAATAATTTGTTTTTAAATGATGCAAAATGCTTTAATAAATTGTAAATAATGAAAAGAATTTTATATAAACCTAATGATGAGAATAGAATGTTTCAAATGTTACACAACGCCACAGTAATTTTTAAATAAAAAGGAACTTATTATTTAATTAATGATGAGGATAAAACGTTTCGAATTATACAAATTTCCACAATAATTAAATAAAAATAAGAATTTGATATACGACCAATGATTAGAATAAAAGGTTTCGAATGCATATAAAATGCAATAATAATTTTCAAATGAAAAAAAGGATTTGCTATAAAACCAATGATGTGAATAAAACGTTTCGAATCATACAAAATACCACAATAATAGTTATAAATGAAAAGTAATTTTTTATAGAACAATATGTAAATGTTGGCCGTGTTATGATGGAAACGATAGTAAATATAAGATCATGAAATTATATTACTAATAAATAAGCAACGTTGTTTTTGAAAGTAAATAGATGTCGTTGGTAAATATTAACAAACGACCAGTAATAAAATGTTTACCGTCTATTGTGAAAATACTGAACACAGCTGGGAAATTATACATTTAAATTGATATTTTTTATTCATATGTAAAAATTAATATTTATCTGTTGAGTTATTTAGTAGAGAATTGTTTTAAGTTTAATAATCTCACTATTATTATTCTTTTATTTTTTTTTTCAATTGTTTTTCAGCTCTTAAATTTTAATTGATGATTTTTGAATACTTATAATTTAGAATTTTGACTGAAATAATATTAAAAATTTCAAAAAATTGCTATCAGTTGGAGCTACAATTTGGGAATAATAGTGTATCAAATAATAACATCAATTAATAATAATGAAATTAACAATAATTAAATTAACTGATCATCAAATTTTGAAAATATTAAAATAATATATGAGTGTGTAAATTCCGATGATCTTCAAGGTCATCCTCTCTTTCGGATAGGCGGATCGTCGTGGGGGTAAAACAAGCATGTAAACTTCCAAAACTCTAGTTTTTTAGAAAATGAATAAAAAATCAATGACAAAATGCCACTTTTAAAATAATGAATATATTAAGTTAAACGAAAATATTTAAAAATAAAAATATTTTTACTGTCTAAACTGAATTTCCGGATGATATACATATTTATACACCATTTTTTAAAGACTGCTATAAATTGAAATAATTGCAAATCTAAAATAATAGTAATCTGAAATTTAAAAAAAAAGATATATTTGATATTGTGATAACTAGAACATTTTTCTGTGAGCACTATTAAAATATTCTAGAAGTATTATCAAAAAATTATTACTTTGGATATATCACTTAAAAGCAGATTGGAATACATAACTCTTTGTTCGGAAGTCTTGAATTCACATCCATTTTTACCAAAAAAGAATATTCCAGTTTCACCTATTGGAATATTATCATGGCAGTTTTGAATCTTACATGCGATATGTCCAAGTGCTATGCAAATAGACGAACTTTAAACTACTGGCAAGCTTAAAATACAATGTCACAGCCTTTCGTATTATGGTAACTTTCTTTCGAAGCATATATATATATATATATATATATATATATATATATATATATATATCATTATATATAATTCTCGAAAGATAGATAGATATGAATAAATTTTATTTGAATCGAAATGTTAATGTCGTTAATTTTATTGGTTGAATGACACTAATCTTAATTACAATTTCTTGTCTTCAGGCGGTTCTGGTTCAAATGAAAAGCATTGCGTACCAAGGTCATACTTCTGACATTCTATTTTAAAAGATCAAATAGCATAATAAACAGGCGAATAAATGCCAATATGCTGCAAGTCAACGTCGGACACCTCGTATTCTACATGCAATTATTGGAACTTCAAGTTCACCTTGAGCCAAATTTGTAATTTGCTATAGTAAACATTTTTCATTGATATTTGGTTCATACCTCTTTACTGTTTCCATTGGCAGTAAAGTATTCCTTTTCCATATATTATGCTTTGCAGCGCCAGTATTTCACCTATCAGCTGTTTGTGGAGCTATTTTTTCTTCTTAATAAACCAGAACCTCATGTATTAATGTGTGTGGTGGCCAAATTTTATTATATTTGTACAGTATATCCGAATACTTCTTGTTATTTGTTGATCACCCTGTATTTTGCAAATTCTTTGAAATCGTACCCATTTATTCTTAACTTTAATTGGGGCTATTTTGATATAAGTGATGGGTCTTCCTATTTAATCAATATGTTCATTAAATAACTGTGATAATTTAAGTTTTTCAAAAGTTTACTCGATTAATTTTTCCTTAATATGCTTTAAAATAGCACCGATTAATATGCAGACTATTTTACATCATTATCTCATTATGATAGCTGAATTCCCATGATATTTTTATCTATTGAAATAAAATCACTTCATTAGCATACTTTTCATCATCTCATCTTTGGGAGATAATTTTTGAAGTCAACTAAATGCGAGAATCCAATTAACGTCTATTGACGCAACTTTAGAATGATTGAAAAGAAAGATACAGGAGAAAATCAACACCCCTTTTTACTTTACCAGTTAATAAAACTCAGATGATTGGTTTAGGTAAGATAAGAAAAGCTAATGAAAGAAAATTTTTCTGCCTCATGAAGTCGCTCATTAAAATTTAATGACTGAGAAATACACCCTAATTAGCCTATTCTTCTTGGAAAATAATTAGTTATTTTTTAGACCACCATGAAATCACATACAAAATATGCAGTACGTTTTATCTTTTTTTTCTATTTTGTAATGACCCTACTTGTATTGAAATTAGATTCAGTTTTCAATATTTAAAATTACCAGACAGAAAGATTTCTTCCTACACTATGAAGCTGAAGATTTAAGTTGGTCTTCATTCATATTCTATATTATTTGGAAAAAGCTCTGTTGGAAGACTTTCTTTGGATAGTTTTTCAATATAATGGTGCTCAAAAATATTTTCTGATTAAAACTCTTTCCTTAAAAGTGTTGGCAATTTCAAAGATGTAAATTTTGTCAAAAGATTGTTTGAGTTGCATTTTCTATAACGGATATAAAGATGATCTGAAGGAAACAGCTTTTAGAGATACTATGTTTCACCTCTGATATTTCATTCTTTGTAAGCCTTTTTGGAATAGGATCACTCAACGATGATGAAAATATTTGATTGGACTTTATAAGTTGGAAAATATTCCCAATTTCTCTTGTCCTTATCCCATTCTGTATTTTTATTTTTAGAGAAACTCTTAAAGAACCTCGAATCTGGAGAATCAATAAACTACGAGAAATAATCAATAAAAAAATCAATAGCAAATGAAAATTCAAGATGACCCACAATCAATAAATGTTAACAAGTGCAACAGTTGAAACCAGACATTATAAGAAATCGAATGCAAGATGAGCTTCGTATGACTTAGCGTTGCAGGACTTTTGCTAATTGATTGTATTGTCACAAAACAAACAACAATTTTACTATGACAAAAGTGTTTTGCATCATAGTAGTATCAGCTGGAACAAAATCTGATATTACTGTAATGCAAGGCACTTTTCTCTAAAATTTCATGGGGCCACATATAAAAATTTCCAAGGTTATCAATAGCTAATAAATGTTCACAAATCTAACGTTAAAAGAAATCCAATATAAGATGAATTCCTTATGACTTAGAGTTACACAGGACTTTTGCAAATAGACTGTCTTGTGATAAAGCGATTATTTGTCCACCAGGACAAAAGTCGACATTACTGTAAAGCAAAACACTTTTTTTTTATGAATTTTAATCCAACACAGTATGGGTTAACACAAACATAGTATTTTACAATTGAAGGTACTTGAGTTGTGACCATTACTCCAATAAACCCAGTTCATTTTTCTGGGTAAGGTCCGAATTTTTATAATAAACAGAAAAAGACGATAAAATATTAAGTTAGACTGGCATCTTCTGGATATAAGTCATGTTTCACTGGTTTATTTATAACGAATTCAGACAAAGTTTTAAAAACAGACATTTTTAGTCATTGGAATAAAATTTCTTCTGGATAAAATATGCATTTCTGGTAGTATTGTAAATATTATCCAATAAATTCCCTATCGGATGTTCTTATCAATAATGCATTTGTGTTTTACTAAATACAATAGCTCAAAAGATAAAATATTTTAGTTCAATGTTGTCAATTGTAAGTTATTCTATGTTTTACTTCATGTCGTTTTTAAATATATTATAATTACTATGTATTAATTAAGAAAAGAGTCTCTAATTTAATTACTAATTCGATAATTGATTTCTGAGAATTAAGAATATACTATAAAAATATGGAACTTATTTTACCTAAAATCAACCAGTAAAATTTGGAAATAATATCATTAAATTATCTTGCCTGTAATTGAGTATTCTGATATTTCTAACCATATGAATACAATTTCTTCTGAATGAAATATTGCTTTCTGATAACTTAGTAAATATTACTCATTAAATTCCTTTTTCCAAGTTCGTATATTTATAAAGTTATTATATTTTTACCACTAATTACAAAGGCTTAAATGATATTTTAATGTAAAGTAATTAGTTAATCATAACCCATCCTGTATTTTACTTATCCTGTATTTTCTTAAACATTACTTTGACTCTATCTTGCCTGTAAATGAGCATGCGGACATTTCTATTCATTGGGATGAAATTTCTTCTGGATAAAATATCCCTTTCTTGTCCATTCCATATAATTTCCTGGGGTATCTCCCGCCACTGCACCCTAAGTATTTTGTCGGGTGTTCTGTTAATGGCCCTGATAGCGACCCGCAAGAATCTCGATAGAATATGGCAAGGAGAATAAATGGGATCTTCTAGGCGGGTCGTCTTTAGCTAATACTTGTTTGCCTCTGCTGCGCTGCCACTGATGGATCTTTCACTGTTGGAGATAGATCCAGATGGATTGCCTTAAAGGTCAGCCAATATGTTAGTGGCCAGGCAGGGATGGACTGCAAAATGATCCAAGAAAGTGGCCGAATTCTTCAAGATACTCTGATCGAGGTCGGATAGATATTCCAAAGTAAATCTCTTATTAATCTTGCACGTAATAAGGGTATAATCACTAATTAAAAGACAGTAATTGCGTAAATTAATCAAATTTAAAATGACCAATTTAATCTTTTGACCTACGAATTTACTTAACTTCCTAATTAAATGACATCCTATTTGGGAGATTTATTATTATTTTAATTCCTGTAATAAAATAAAAGCTTTTGAACAGTTGAAAATGACCAACTTAATCCCAGTGACCTACGAATTTACTTAACTTCCTGATTAAATGACATTCTATTTGGGAGATTTCTTATTATTTTAAATCATGTAATAATATAAAGACATTTAAGCCAGTTAAAAATGACCAACTTAACCACAGTGACCTATGAAATAACTTAACTTCCTGATTAAATGACATCCTATTTGGGATATTTATTATTATTTTAAATTCTGTAATCATATAAAGACATTTCAGCCAGTTAACAATGAACAGTTTAAGTGATCTAAGTGACCCAGTGACCTAAGAAATTGCTTAACTTTCTGATTAAATGACCTATTTGTTAGATGTATTATTATTTTAATTTCTGTAATATTATAAATACATTTGAGCCAGCTAAAAATGGCAAGTATAATCCCGATTTTACTTAACTTTGTGTTAATTAAATAGTGTCCTATTTGGGGCACTTATTGTTATTTTAAATTCTTTAATAATAGAAAAATATTTGAGATGTAGAACCATTTTAAAGTGAATTTCGCATCATCATCAGATGAGAAGAGGTTAGTATTCCGGTAATGGGTTTCGGCTTCATCATAATAATCTGCTATTAATAATCAATAGCTATCCTTATTTCTACACATATTACACTGATATGTTGTATATGAGAATATAGCATGCTTAATAATGAATGATTGTTAATTAATTTTAATGAACAATCTGGTTTGGAACTAATTAGTAAGATTTCAGATGAATTATTTTATGATTGACTGAAAAACTTTAAGCAGGGAATATATTTAGATTGTTTTAATTATATCTAATTTTGTTGACTAACTAACAATAATCAGGCTGAAGCAGATTCTTCTTCTTCTTCAGTGAAACACGTTAGTTGCGATTATCAGTATGCTGAAAGCTTCATTTGAATAACAGAAGTAATATTTTCTTATTATTGTACTAAATTATATATTTATTCTTTTTGTATAGTTTATTTTATTTCTAGAAAGTTTCAAATTTTATTAAAAATTCATTCAATTACTGATTTACCCTCTTATCAGATGGAATGGATAAATGACGTTTGTAGCAAATTCTGAAATAAAAATGTGCAGAATTAATTAAATATTTATAAATGCATAGCTTCTGTATTGATTTTGAAATAAAAGAAAACATCGTTTCGAATCTAAGGTAGTGTATGCATATTTTTCTACATAAAAACGAAATATTAAAATGATAATTAGCCACAAACTAAAAGGAAATTTAAATCGATAAAAGTGAAAAGGGGTGACAAGAATTTATTACACGAAATTTAGTTAGACAGAGAAAGTATGACATCAAAAATGAAAATCACTATTAAATTACAGTTGCTATATTAGCTTGAACCAGAAAACATCTTTTGGAAATGCGAAATCTGATTCAAAGTTTGAAAAAACTAGTTCTGTTTCAATGACATTAAATAAAAAATTAGAACAGTCTGGGCTGATCAATTGAGATATGAATATTATTACCTCTATTACCTCATTAATAGTAAATCACGTCATTGTATCCTGGATAATACAATAAAACAACAGTTGAACTACATATATGAAAATTAAAGTATTGAAAATCCCTGAGCAAAGATTGGGAGGAGGTGATGATACAGCAGAAAGCGCACAACCTCGAATTCAAAGAAAGTTAAATCAGGCGCATTACCAATACTAGTCTAATATAACAACAACACTGCTTTGTTTCGAAATCAGTATATCAATATTATTAACGCCCTTCTCATAGAAAACTCCTGAAGGATCCCACAGAATCTAGTAAACCGTCTTCATCTGAAATCTGAAGTACCATATACCAAATCTATATCTTTTTTTCGAAAAAGATTATCTCTACTTATCTGTACTAGTATTCTGAACAACGAAATTGTCTAATCTGATATTTTAATTGCAACATAGTAAAGTATAAAAAAATATATAAGTTGTTTGCTTTTGAATGTAGCATATATAATAATAAAAGGCATGGATTATCTTTTGAAGGAATTTCAATCAAAAACCTATAGAACTCACATCTTTTAAAAACATATTATAAACCCATTTTTTAGTATCCTTCTAAAAAACAGCACACTTCTGGATCTTTTTTATCTCCTAGCCCAACCTACTAATCTGTCTTGCCTCTGGGCACGCGAATGAAATGAAAGACGACTTTTGCCTTCGCGTTCGTCTATCTTCAATGCAGGAATCTAATTAGGAGCACCTTTGACACATTCTTTTATATATTTTTTCGCATTAGCATCTTGAGTATCTCCAATACGCCAATTTTATTAACATAGAAACTCCGTCTAGAATTCAACAGACCATCTTTACCAGCATTATGTACGATGAAAGCATTAATTTAAGTCTGAAACACCATATACCAAGTTTATATGCCAAGAAAAGATTATTGTGTCTTATCAGCACTAATATCTTGCACAATAAACTCGAATCAACTACTTTATTTGCAATGCCATTAGATATAAGAAATACAGAAAATATTTGGTTTTGAGTGTAGCATATACAATAATTAAAAAGCCTCAATTATCTTTTCAATGAATTTCAATCAAAAACCTATAGAACTCACATCTTTTAAAAACATATTAAAAACCCATTAAAATTAGTATCCTTCCAAAAAAACAGCAAACTTCTGGATCTTTTTTATCTCCTAACCCAACCTCCTAATCTGTCTTGCCTCTGGGCACGCGAATGAAATGAAAGACGACTTTTGCCTTCGCGTTCGTCTATCTTCAATGCAGGAATCTCATTAGGAGCATCTTTGGAGCATTCTTTTATATTTTTTTTTGCGATCTCTCTCCTCCTTTGTGGAGCGTATTTGTGGTTTTTATGGTCGAGATCCTGTCACACGTTTGATGCAAAGGCGAGCATAAAAAAAAGCGCGTATTATTGTGATCAATAATACATCGATCCATTTTTCGCTCCTTGCCTGACGTCAACATATCCCCGGGTTAAACAGCTCCTTTTTGGGGAGAAGAGAAACTCTTGGGTGCATGGGATAAAAAATAAGGTGGGAGAGCAAGTTGTATATTTCGAGATTAAACTCGAACTTTTTAGAAGCGTACTTTCAAAGGATTAACTACCAAAAAGTGTCTTCTACTATTAACATTTCCCTTAATGATGTTACATAATTTTGTTATGAATATTATTTTTTTTCTCCTTGCTGGTTTGTATAGACTTTACTAATAAATCACTAAGATTCTATACTCAACGGAAAAAACATGCAACTCCAGTAATAATCCTGCAGTCAAATTTATTCCCATCATGTAGATAACATGAATTATTTTGATATGAAATAGCACCATGAAGATAATGGGAATTATCTTGGAATAACTTAGCATCATGAAGATAACGTGAATTATCTTGAGTTAATATAATGACAGACATGAATTAATTCGCGTATTCATGGTATTAAACAAAAAATATTCATTAGTGTCATGAAGGTAGAATTCTGTCCTGTTAATAGAGTAATAGAGGCAGATTTATTCCCATTTGTGATAGCTGAATTTACTGCTTTTTTATTATTATTTAAAATGCCCAGCAGAATCAGGACATATTAATGATGCTATATAAAATTTTGAGTATCGTTTAGTGACATGAAGACATTGTGAATTATCTTGAGCTAATAACGTAATAAAACGAAGACAATTTCATTTGTGATTGTTGAATTTACTACCTTATTAGCATAAAATACGCAACAAAATTATCAACTATTCACGACATCATATATTATTTGGAATATAGTTAGTGTCATGAAGATATCGTGAATTATTTTGTGGTAATAAAGTGACAGAGACAAATATATTCCAGTTTTATTGATAATAACAATTAGCATAAAATACCCAATAAAGTGATAATAACATTATTAACAATTAGCATAAAATAACCAATAAAGTGTTAGGAATTATTCATGATATTATATAGCAATCAGAATATCAATTAATATCAGGAAGATTTAATGAATTATTTTGTGCTAACTGAGTAATAGTCATAAATTCACTCCCATTTCCATTGTGATTAAAGAATTTACTTTCCTGTAATTATAAAATGTCCAATAAAGTATACGAAGTATTCGCGATATATATAGCATTCAGAAAATTATCATGAAGATATAGTGAATTATCTTTTGCTAATAGAGTGATAGAGACAGATTTATTCTCATTCCAATTGTGATGTCTGAATTCACTGCCCTATTAATACAAAAGGCCTCCAAAATTTACGAAACTCCATGATACTATATAACATTCAGAATATCGAATTAGCATTCTGAATATATCGTGAATTAACTTGGACGAATAAGATGATAAAGACAAATTTATTCCCATGCCATTTGTGATAGCAGAGTCTACTTCCCCCTTAGTAGAAAATGCCCAACAAAGTGTTATGAAATATTCAAGATATATATCTAACATTCAGATTGTCGATTAGTGTCATGAAGATATTGTGAATTATCTTGTGCTATTAAAATCATAGCGACAAATTTATTCTTATATCATTTATTGTATGGGTGAATTTACTTCCATGTTAACGCAAAATACCCAACAAAGCTAGAAAATATTAATCATATTATATAACATTCAGAACTATTGCTTTCGATTTGTTTTAAATCAGTTGTTTTCAGAAATGGTTTTATAATTATAAAATTGCGAAGAGATATATGTATTTTCTTCATATTTTTATTACACACGCACGCACGCACGCACCCACCCACCCACCCACACACACACACACACACACACACACACACACACACATATATATATATATATATATATATACTATCTAAATGATGTCTCAGTTAATAAAAAAAGGGAAAAAATAACTCTTTGAAGGTAAGAAAATAGTAGAAGTATTCCTATTCATTTTTCTACTGGAAAATGTTGAAATGTGTTTTGTCACTGCAATAATAGATAATTAATGAGGGCGGGATTTGATTCCATTATATTTCCAAAAAACATTTTCAATGACGATAAATAAATAATTAGAAACATTTTCTTATTTTGGTGACTTATTTCCAAATGATAAAACCTCCCTAAAAAGATTTATAATGCTCCATGTATGTCTACCTGTGAAAGAAAAAGGATTAATAATTAATCGAAACAGAAAGGTACGAGTGCTAAAACAATCTACTATAATTCCTAGTGAGGCCTCATATAGTATCCAATACCTTATAGAAATCGGAAAAAGGTTTATATCCTCTAAAGAAATTAATTTTCAATCTAAGAGTGCTCTCAACTAATTATCTCAATTAACAAGATAAAATTTTTTCTTCAGTGACAATTGTCAGTTGTACGTAATTGGGGATTATGTGATAAAATCATACTCACATGCTTAGCCCATCATTTTGCCACGAACGGTTAATAAGTTTTTAATCATCATAATACTAATTTAAATTAAAATTTGATGAATTCCATGGCCTTTTGTTTAAACATTTCATACAATTAGGAAGACAATGCCTTAATTAGAATATTTTTAGCATTATTAAAATTATGAAACTAGACTGGTCGAAACGAAATCGAGAATAATGACAATTTTCTAAAAAGTTAAAACATGCTGAAGAGGTTTACACAAACTTTCTGATCCAAAAACTACATCTTGTTACTAGGAGCTATAGGAAATACTGGTAGAAGATTCAAGTCAAATGAAAACTTTTTTTTTTCATCACTATAGACAAATACATTTTATATTTTGTTACATTTCATTCTTTTTATGCCATGTAAGATAAAAAAAAACTGTATTGCCAAGCCATAGCATTTGAACATTCTGTTACAAGCAATTTTGTTGTTTTGAAGCTTTTAATTTTCGAAAAAAAATGTTTTTAGATTCATTTTTAATATTTATTAAGTATAGCTTGGTCAAATGAGCATATTAAATCATTGAACCACAATCAAGAAAAGTAAAAACTTTAAATTATTTCATATTCGGTCCCAACAGAAAAGATGCATACTGGATTGAATCAGCAGTTAGACAATGAAACTCTAATTGATTCGCACAGAAAAATAACAAAACTCTAAGTTTGAATAGATGTAATCAGTTAGAAAACATTTCACTATCAGGTGATTGCATTTATTTTTATTGAGATCTGTTTGCAAACATACGAAATATCTATATAAATGGCGAGTTTTGGGTTTTACCAATTTACTATTACTTTTCTGTAATCATTTCGAAAGTTTTCAATTTAGTAATATTGAGTTATTCAGTGTATAAAGACTCCAATCATGGTCATGCTCCAAATTGCATTTACGACTTTCATTGCTTGTTTTGCTCGATTTCATGAAATCAGCTACCGAAGTCCATCAGACAGTTTTAGAAAGTTATGGTGTTGCTGCACCGTCATATCCTAACTTTTGGTTTTGGTTCCAGTGATTTAAGAGCAGCGATTTCGTTGTTTTCGTTATCAATGGCAATTCGAAGACAAATTGCACGAATCATTGAACGAAAATGGTAAGAATTTGTAAAAAATGCTGGAAAATACATTGCTTGATGCATCAAATTTTCTCAATAAATGTATATTTAAAGTGAAAAGATCAAAATACATTGCTTGATGTACCTAGTTTTTCTCAATAAATGAGATTTTAAAGTAAAAACAAGAATCAAAATACATGCGAACGCCATCATAATTAAATATATACTTTTCCTTCTGAGATATTGAAGGTAGAAATCTGAAATTATAACTAGATAATAATCTTATTTTAAATTTAAAATTATTCATAGAACTTCACTTATTTGCATTGAAAATTTGGTGAAGTAAGGGATTTTCTCAAGTACTTAGATTGTACTGTTTTAATTAAATAGTGCAATGCAATACCACTGAGAGAAGGAAAAGGTCGACATTTAGAGCTGCGCAATTTTTACCTGCCCCCCAAGCACGGTCTGTCAAACCGAAAGGCGTCAAGGAAGTGACCTAACGACGGGCGCTCGTAATACCCAGCGTCCACCCAATCGAATCGCATTCATTTAAAACACATTCCACGTATCGCAACAGGGCTTTCGGCGCCCCCAACTCTTCTAATGCGCCCCTCCACTGTGCACACTCTCAAGACTCCTCTTAAAGGGATTGCCCCGGCCCGGGAGGCTTTACCAACAGCGCGACAGGAAACTCGGTTACCGAAGCTGTGAAGGAGGTGGTGCCTTTTCTTTTTCAAATAAATGGAAATCTGGAACAATGCTAGGTGGGAAGGTATCGCCTGCATTCCGAAGAAACCAGTCAGCAGAAGTGAAAGATTTAATTCAATTTTGTAAAAAATGTAGTTATTCATTAACATTTGATAGTGCATCTATCAAATCATTTTCCTGATATTTTGAATGGTTGTTAATGAAAACGCTTCCGTTTTAAGTTTTTAATTTTTAGTACGCAAAATTATGATAATGATATTATAACCTAATTATAGCGATAGTATCGGAAATAATAAACCAGCCTGTAAAGATATTTTTCATTGGCTCCGAAGAAATTCCTGTTTATTCCATGTGTTTAAAACCCCTGTGGTAATCACTTTATAGTTATCCTTGTCTATAACTATAATTTTGTTCTTTTTTGAACCCTATTAATATTAAATAACTTTCTTGTTCTTTCTTTTGGAAAGTAATATCCGGAATGTTTTTGCTTCCATATCCATTTGTTGAGGTTTCTGTTGTTTTAACCTTTTTATCGCTGGAAAATCAGAGAAGGAGGAAATAATCGAAATGTGGAAAGATGCCCGTTGCCTAAAGAATGTGCAATTTAATAAACCAGAAATTATCCGTCGCTCAATCAATAAGTCTTTGTTATTGTTTGAATGTTATTGCTTCCATACCCATATGTTGACCTTTCTGTTGCTTTGACCTTCTTATAGATGGAGAATCAATAAAAGAAGATAATAATTGAAATGTGGATAGAGGCTTATTGCCTAATAATGTACAACATAATAAACCAGAAATTATAATTCGTTGTTAATTATGTAGAAACTATAATTCGTATAGAATTACTCTTCGCTGAAACTATAATTCTTTGTAAATTTGTTTTCTTTCATTATCAAATCGCGAACTTTTATACTCAATCCCTTAGATTATTAAATATGCACTTGAAATTTTTCTCAAAATTTTTTCAGGAAATTTTGTCTTAGTAGAAGGACAGTGTAAGAAAATGTATGCTGTATATACAGAGCTTAGATTTCTACAGTTAGGCATAATTCCAACTAGTTTTAAACTACCATTGAGGGCTTGGCTTTTCCCCTGAGTGGTCATGATAGAAAAGTTTCATTTAAAGGCTAGAGGGCATTCACTTCAGACTGACCACTGAAACTAACTTTTCTTTGTAATTCATTTTTTATCGTTGAAAGTAATGATCAGGCATAAAACATTGGCTACCGAAGAAAAGTTTTATTTCGTATATCGAACAACTATTGATCGCTTATTGTATTGCTGCTTAAAATATGGAATTTTGCAGTCAATGATAGCAACTTTTTGAGAAAAGGGAAGGATATTGGTGATGATACAGCAAGAAGGAACGTGGATAACAAACGAAAAGAGATTTAAAGATATCGTAAATGTTATTTTCAAAACTACTAAAAGATGGGAGTCCAAAACTATAAAATGATGAAACAATGATTCTTAAAAATTGAGGGAATTCACGTAATAGTAATGATTAGAAATTACTAAGTAATTGTAATTTCTAATCATAAATGGATGGATTATCTCATTTCAAGGGATTATTTTAAAATTCATGTAACTAGATGTTTTTAAATCAGCTCCCAATCCATTATTGCTGCTAATTTATTATATATATTTTTTTATAAAAATAAATACTGTCACAATTTCAAGTATATATTTTTTATACTTTGGAACTTTTTAAAATATTCTTTAACTGCAAAAATTAATAACTAAAATAAATTGAAGAATTGTTGGAATCATAATTACCATTTCTTTCATGAAACAAGTAAATGGAGAGCCTACAAAACAATTTGAGTTACAAATAATAAAAAGTATTTGTCTAGCCTTCATCAGTATAAAAAAGTCTTACTTTTCTATCTAATGAGTAAATGCAACTTGCGCATATTTTGTTAATTCTTAGCTTCTATTCTCTCGTTAATTGCTATATAATAAGCTGAACTTGACATTTCGCTGTTCAGCTGATGTCAGATACAGTTAAATGTAGACATTATTTAATTTCAAGCGATAGCCCTTGCATTCCATAACTGAATCCCTCAAAAAATACCGAGACATTCTGACGCTGGCTGTCAACTACAATCAACAGCAAAAAAAAGAAGAAAGTTACTATGTGCATGCTTTTGACTAGGGCCATCTTTCTGATGAATATTTATGAGAAGTTTCTAATGATATGTAGAGTTTGCAGATTATATACAAGGGGTTAATTTTTCTCTCTCTAATTTTTCATGAAGAAGACTAGCTTTTTTGTTAGATAAAGTTATTAGCATTTTTCACTCAAGCTATTCTTACTTTTTGTTCTTTTATAATAACTTGAAGCAGATATTTTTATTCGTTTGAATTTATATAAAAACTTAATTGAAAATTAATAAAATATAGCTTTTAGAATAATCAACAATTTTTTAAATGTTTTTCAATATATTTAAGTTTTTTCTAAGGAAATTTACATATTTGGAATAAAATATTTATGTCAAAAATTATATTTTTAAGTGTAAAATGAAAGCCAAAACTAAATCAGTAAACATTAAAATATTAGAAGATAAATTATTCTGCAAATGTTTATATCATCAGAACTGTGTGACTGATATCATTTACTTTTATCAACAGTGTTTAATATAACTTTGAAGTAAAAAGATAATTATGATTCCTATAATATTATTTTTCACAAAAAACTTTTCTCTAGAAACTAAATTATAATAAATCTATATACTTTTCGAGAAATTTTACTGTCCAGATTTTTTTCCGAGATCCGTATTCTTTTTCTCACATCTCACAAGATATCCTGAAACTTTAAAAAAAAGTAAGGATGCATTTTATGTTACAAGATTTTTTAAATATTTAAAATTTAAATTTAGCTCTGAAAAACAGGAATTCTTATGAAAATCCAGTTCGTAGTAAAAAACTACTACTTCGTTCCAGTACTAAAAAAATAACATTTCATTGGAATAACAAAAATATTCACAATTTTTTTAAAAATAAGTTTATGCAAGATACATATATAAGGAACATATAACCTGAAATATTTTAAAATTTTTAGAATTATATATTTTTTTACTATAAGATAATTTAATAATACAATTCTGTTTAAAAGAGTTTTTATGGTGTTTTATGTACTTATATATGAATAAATAGGAAAAATTTCCAGAATATATATATTCAAGTTAATAATTAAAAAATGTACCTACATGAGAGTCTACTATACTCTCAGCATTAAATTATAGATCTGCATTTTCAATTAAGGTTCAAAATATACAAAAAAAAATGTTGACCAAAATAATAATTCTTCATATAAAAATAATACAAATTATTTTATATAATTAATAAATTCTCTACACAAAGCTCCGCGTTAGCTCTCTTATTAATTACATTAGTTCTCTCTTAATATTATAAAAGAAATATATAAAATATATGAAAAGTGAGGGCAAATTTATCAAATAATCAAAGTGAGTCTTGGTTTCTTCTTGTTGTATTTACAGAATAATTTAATTTTCTGTTATCATCTGATATTTAAAAATCATGTATTAAGCTTATTCAAATTAAAATAAAACATTATTTTAATTTATGATATTCATTGGAAATTATATCCGAATTATATTATAGTATAATTCGGAATTACTTAATATTTTAAGATTAATTTGTTGATCAGTGTGGCGGCGCTGCTCATGTAAATGAGTGCAGAGCACCTCACTGCGCCGACGCTGTACACTGGCCAATAAGAGAGCAGCTACATAGAAATAAAAGCTGAGGTCTCCAAATGTTTTTAATTATAGTATGGTTGTGAATAAATACAGTTTCAAAAATCAAGAACTCTTTTATTCCTCACCAGTATTAAAGTGGTGACCGGGAGAATTTGAACGTTAACGTAGTGGCAGCATATATTTTACGACGGAGATGTCAGAAGAAGAGGATGTAAAGGCAACCAACGTTGCTCGGATAGCGATAAAGGTACCGCCTTTTTGGAGGGCGAATCCGGAGATTTGGTTCCGACAAATGGAGAGTCAGTTTGCGCTAGCTGGAATTACAGTGGAGATTACGAAGTTTCACCATGTAGTATCTGCATTACAACCTGAAGAGCTGGCAATTGTTGGAGATATTATCTTGAGACCGCCGGTAGAAAATCCTTATACGGCACTAAGATCTCGACTTTGTGCGCAATATGCAGATTCCGAAGAACAGCGTTTTCGTGATCTAATTTCTGGAATGCAACTCGGAGATCGAAAACCCTCTCGTCTTTTACTGGAGATGCGGAGCAAGGCCGGAAGTCGAATCAGTGACGACTTGCTTAAGTCCCTTTTTCTTCAGCGATTGCCTACTCATGTACAGCAGATACTAGCTATATCGAATGATGAATTAGGAATACTGGCAGAAATGGCAGATGGAATTATGGCAGCAGCAGGTAATGCATCAATACAAATATTGGAATCGGAAGATTCAGACCTTAAAGCGATGATAAAGGAAATTGCTACACGTCTTTCTCGTCTCGAAACCCGTGGGCGATACAACTACAGGGGAAAAGAGAAGAACTTTCGTCGGCGATCGGCTAGCAGAAACTCTGGTAACCGAGAACATTGCTGGTATCATCGGCGCTTCAAAGAGCGGGCAACAAGATGCACCAAACCATGTTCCTACCAGACGGAAAACTAGAGCGGCCGTCGCTCGAAGAAACGAGTGGCGGCAAAATGGTGATCAATCGATTGTATTTATCAGATAAAACGTCGAAGATAAAATTTCTGATTGATACAGGAGCAGATGTTTCTGGGATTCCACGATCCGCAGCATCAAAGCAATGTCATCTTGCCACTCTTCAACTTTTCGCAGCAAATGGAACTCCTATTGAGACTTATGGGCAGCAACTATTAACCCTTGATCTTGGTCTAAGAAGAGTGTTTCGATGGCCTTTCATTATTGCCGCAGTCTCGCAGCCAATAATAGGATCCGATTTTCTTCACCACTATGGATTGATGGTTGATTTCCGTCAGGGATGCTTGGTGGACTCATTGACTAAATTGCAAAGTGAAGGGACAGTGCAGCAAGCGAGTAATCTCGGAATTAAAGCAGTGAATGGCAGCACAAAATTTCACCAACTGCTTATGGAGTTTCCTACTCTCACACAAGCGATTGCTGTTCCAAGAAAAGTGAAGCATGATGTTAAGCATTCAATACAAACAACTGGTCCCCCAGTTTTCGCAAAACCAAGGCGACTGCCCCCGGACAAGTTAAAATCAGCAAAGCAGGAATTTCAATACCTAGTTGAAGACGGAATATGCCGGCCGTCGAACAGTTGTTGGGCCTCTCCGCTACACATGGTTCCTAAAAGCAATGGTGATTGGCGTCCTTGCGGCGATTATAGGAAATTGAATGCTGCTACAGTTCCAGATCGATACCCAGTACCTCACATACAGGACTGTTTGCAAGTTTTGGAGAAGAAGAGAATATTTTCAACTCTAGATCTGGCAAAAGCGTACCACCAGATTCCAGTACAAGAAGAGGATGTGCCAAAAACAGCTGTAGTTACTCCCTTTGGTTTGTTTGAATTCCTCTACATGCCTTTTGGACTTTCAAATGCAACTGCTACATTTCAAAGGTTCATTCATAAAGTTTTGAGAGGCATCGATTTCTGTGTGCCATACTTTGATGACGTTTTAGTTGCGTCGGAAGATGAAGAACAACACTTTCAACATCTGAAACTTGTGTTCCAGCGATTCGAAGAGTTTGGTGTGGTCCTGAATGCCTCAAAGTGTGTGCTGGGAGAGAGTTCGGTGGAATTTCTTGGCCATGTCGTGTCTGAAAAAGGTATTTCTCCTCTGCCTGATAGAGTTGCTGCGATTGTGAATTTTCCAAAACCAGTTACGGTGAGGGAACTTCGTCGCTTTCTCGCTATGTATAATTTTTATCGACGTTTTATACCTCAAGCTGCAAGAATTCAGGCAGTGTTAAACGCCTACCTAAAAGGTGCCAAAAAGGAACTACTGTACACCTATAGTATGGTCAGAGGAAGCCAGCAGTGCATTTGAGTTATGTAAGCAAAAGCTGACCGAATCTACAGTTTTGTCTCAGCCAGCAACAAATGCACCCATTGCTATTGTTGTCGATGCATCTGATACCGCCATTGGGGCTGCTCTTCATCAGCAACTGAAAAAAGGATGGCAGCCACTTTCCTTCTATTCAAAGACCATGTCTCCAGCACAACGTAAATATAGTGCGTATGATAGGGAGCTTTTGGCAGCCTACATGGCTATAAAGTATTTTCGGTGCATGGTGGAAGGACGCAATTTTACGTTATTTACGGACCATAAACCTCTCATTTATGCTTTTAAGCAGAAAGAGGATAAGTTTTCTCCCCGACAAATCCGGCATTTGGACTTAATTGGTCAATTCACAACGGACATACGTTACCTGAAGGGAGCTGAGAACGTGGTGGCCGATGCGTTATCTCGCATCCATATTGCAACGATCAGCACACCTGCTGCAGTGGATTTTCTAAAGATGACCGAGGAACAGCAGAAAGATCCTGAATTACTCGACATATTGTCCAGAAGTGTTTCCACTTCACTTAAATTGCAGCCTTTTCTATTGGAGAGCCTCCAGTGATGCTTCAGTGTGACGTCTCATCAAATGGTATTCGTCCGTTTGTACCTTAGATTTTCAGACTGGATATTTTTGGAAGCCTACATTCCCTTTCCTATCCTGGAGTAAAAACCTCGGTTGATAGCTGAACGATATGTGTGGCCTTCGATGAAACAAGATATTGCACTATGGACTCGTTCATGTCTGCAGTGTCAGAGATCAAAGGTGTCACGCCATACGAAGAGAAAGATTGGAGATTTTGGACTTGCCAGTTCCCGCTTTGAGCATGTACATATCGATTTAGTAGGACCTCTTCCTCAGTCGGAGGGATTCCGGTATTGCCTCACATGTGTGGACCGATTTGTGGATGATTTGTGGACTGAGGCATATCCGCTGGTAGAGATCTCGGCAGAAAACTTGGCAAAAACCTTTTACGCTGGCTGGATTTCTAGATTTGGTACCCCTATCAGATTGACAACAGATCAGGGTAAACAGTTCGAATCGTCTCTCTTTCATGCTCTGATGAAGTTTTTGGGTACCGAGAGGATTCGAACTGCTACTTACCATCCAGCAGCAAATGGCCAAGTGGAGAGATTCCACCGGCAGTTAAAGGAAGCAATTAAAGCCCATGGAAATCATCGGTGGACCACTGTGCTGCCAACGATACTTCTGGGATTCCGGACAACATGGAAGGAAGACCTCCAGGCATCAACGGCAGAAATGCTGTATGGAACCACCTTGCGTCTACCGGGAGAATTTTTGTATCCTACTAAGAATGTCGCTGACCCCGCTACTTACGTGGGCAGACTTAAGGAGACTATGCAGCGACTATCACCAAGAGCGTCTCGACAGCATGGGCAGCATTCAATTTTTGTAAGCAAAGATTTGGCTTCTTGCACCCATGTGTTCCTGCGAACTGATACTCTGAAAAAGGGTTTACAAGTTCCTTACGAAGGGCCATTTAAAGTCATTGATGGATAGCATGGACAAGATAGATGCCGAAAGAGTAGCAACGCCTGGAATGGAACCATTGCATCAGGAAAGAAAACCTTTGGATCCTAGTTCGCCAACAGAGAAGTGTCATGGAAAACCCGAGAGACCAGAAGTAATTACACGCAGCGGCCGTAAAGTGAAATTTAACCCCAGGTATAGCTAAGATCTCGCTATCGCTGGTGGGGGGCTACCTGTGGCGGCGCTGCTCATGTAAATGAGTGCAGAGCACCTTACTGCGCCGGCGCCGTACACTGGCCAATAAGAGAGCAGCTACATAGAAATAAAAGCTGAGGTCTCCGAGACGAACCAGGAGTTCGCAACTAGCCTGCTGATGGGATGATCCAACTTCGTGCCCAATTTTCCACACAGGCGGACGATCTAACTTACTATTTATTTCCTTGTGTTTGTTGAAATAATTTTCTGTTTTAAATTGTTCGAGAGTTAACAATTGTTAAATGTTGTTCCAGTTTCTAATAAGCAAATAAAAAATGTTTTTAATTATAGTATGGTTGTGAATAAATACAGTTTCAAAAATCAAGAACTCTTTTATTCCTCACCAGTACTAAAATCAGCATAATCGAAATTTTATATAATAACTTGATGGAATGAAAAATTAACAGCCCTTGGCAAGGTTTATATTTTGATATCTTCATTCTGTTAAAAGGTTTATTTTATCAGAATGTAAATATAATATTGTAATTATCTTCACCACTTTGAAATTACTTTAACATGCTTAATTTCACGTGATTCTCTCCTGTTATCTAATTAATTCATACACTTACTATTTAATTATTCCACGCCAATTTTCTTCTACACTACAATTAAAAAAAGCAAAGAAGGTATATAGTTAGAATTTTCTAAGCGCAGTTATAAACCATGGGGTGAAACTTGTTAACATTTGAATTTTTAATATTTTAAGATCCTAAATATTAAAACATACTCTTATCAAAATTGAATATTTTATAATTTCAGTTCTTTGCAATATGTTTTTGCTTAAAAACATTTGATGTAGAGAATATATTAAAATAACTCGGATTAGAATTAAACAGAGTGATAAAATTTTAATTGCATAAAGGTCCTTAAAGTTTCTGAATAGTTCAAAAACTCAAAGCAAATCTTAGAGCATGCTGACTTTAAATCCGTTACTAAACAAAATTAGTAAGAAACCTAACTTCTTCAATTACCCGAAGGATATAATTTTAAGGCGTATCAGCATAAATTAAGATGTCCAACCTCGATGAATGGCTTGCTCATCAAATCTTGCTGGCAGCTCATCCACCAATAAGGATCAAATGCCTAGCCATTTTGGACACATTTAGAGTTATCGGTCAGCGTCGCCACCTGCTGCAACAACCTAAAGGCCACGATATTGGTGAGGCATAAAATTCAAGCTTACTCTGTTATTGCATTCAACAGTTACTGACCCGCAAACATTACCCCATAAATCCCATAATCGTCAAGATCACTCGCATAATACGCCGTCACATTTCCATAACGATGAAGACGGGATAGTTATCTTGGCGGAGACACGTGGTCTGCTAACCAGGGGTGGAAAAGGATCGTCTGCAGGAAGGGCGATGTATCTCTTCCATAAATACATCATTAAACCGGGTACTTATATATCTTTGCAGACATTGCCCGTGCTCATGAATTATGCAAAAGACTAAGAGATGATGAACTCTGGAATGCGAGAAAAGTTAATTTGGGGGTGGTGTAAGGGGCGGTGCAGCCGATTTCCTGCAGCGGATAGGGAAACTAATCATTTTTCAATTTCTTCGCTCTTCCATTGTTCGGGGAGGGCAATCTCCACCGAGATTGTTTTGATTTTTCTTTCATAAACTGCTCGGATAGTGTGAACTTATTTATTCTCACCTGGTTTAATACTAGTTCATAAAGAAGAGCGACACGCATTGCTTTGTAATAAACGTAGTAAATTGAATTTTTTCTTTTCTTGTTTTTTTAGTTGTATTCCAGTAAGTGGCAAGCAGTGAGGGACGGGAAGCTTTACGAAGAATTGGGGAGTTGGCGGATTTAATGAACAATGCAATATAATCTTCACTACGATGTCACTGCGTTTATTTTTTTCCTCTGTGTTATGCTTTTAAATGGAGAGTTTGAAGTAATTTATTCCAGTCTGACAGTATGATGATGCTTTTTTATATATCTGTTTATTCAGTGGCATGATTTCCATACTTAATACTAGATTTACCATGGGGTCATTTTGATCCCTCTGTGAAAACATTTCGATAATTTTCGTCAAAAAATTATTACTGTATTTTTTAGACTATTTTAATTGATTTTTACTAATATCACATTATTAATTACATTTACATACTCAATTGCATTTTACTTACATTAGTCTGACATTGTGATATTATTTTTTTATACTATATGAGTTTATTCAATGATGCAATTTTTATACATAACACTAAGTTTACCAAGGGGTCATTTTGACTCCTTTGTTAAAAGATTTCGTCAAGAAAATTACTAAAGTATTTTATGAGAATATTTTAATTAACTTTCACTCACATTATGATATTGGTAAATACAATTAAATTTACATATTCAATTAAATTTTACTAACATTAGTCTAAAATCACGAGGAGGCTTTTATAAATCTGTACTTCTGTAGAACGATTTTTATAAGGTTTATTAAGGGTTCGTTTTAATAGCCGCCGCCCCCCTCACAGAGAAAAAATTTCATTAATTACCGTCAAGAAAATTATTTCCATAATTTATGAGACAATTTTAATTAATTTTTACTTACATTTATAATACTTATAATCGCAACTATTACGTCTTTTCCTTCTTTGATTCAGAAGGAATTGTATATAATATACCCACTTTTACCGAAGGAGTTATTTTGTCTATTCGAATAAATATTGTAGGAAATACATGCATTTATATTTAAATATGTAACGGCGTGATAGAGTAGCTTATATACATCTTACAAACATATGAATAAGTATACGTTAATAAAATGTGTATATAAGACGCAAGAATCCGAAGTCAAAAGTCAATCAAATAATAGCTATTATAGAATGTTAGCAAGAAGACGTGAAAATTAATGTTTTGATAGAAATTGATGGTAGAAGAATAGATATTCTTGACGACCATCTATTCTTTGCTCTATAAGAAAATAAAACCTATTTTAGTTAATAAAAACTGAGGAACTGCCTTTTCATCACACCGCATCTCAACAAATATATCGAAAATATAAAAGTTTTTCCAACTTGAACTTCATAATAGATGGATAAATTTATATTTTATCTTATAAACTAATGAAAGGGGTCATTTTGACCCCTCTGGTAGAAATAAATACATGCGAATACATGGCAAACCTATCGTTTATAGTAAAAACAAATATTGGATATTAGAATTTTCTTCCTGGTATTTAGAACATTAGTATATAATTATGTTTTAGTTATTTCAAATCTAGGTCTAGTTTTAAATAATTTTAACAATAGCATTTTTCAAATGCATTATTTTTTTAATATAACGAAGAAGAAAGGAGAAATATGACAAAATTCACATTTTTCTTTCATGATTAAATAAATTCTTACGATTTTAAATTTATATTAATAATTAAGCTATTGAAATGATAATGCTAATCAGATGATAGCATCGTTTAATGAAATAAAATGATTTCATTAAAAATGGCTGTTTCTCAATTAAACATAGCGAATAAGATGACACAGAATTATTGAATAAAAGTATGCATAATAAATCTAAAATGCAATTAGCAATATATTAGCTTTTCTTTGTAACAATGAAATTTATTGGATTATTATTTTAATATGTTTTTGTTTCTTTATAAAAATATTGCTGTTTGAAAAATAATAAATTTTATATTATTTAGATGCTGCTTCAATTTTATAAAAATAAGATGTATAATCATCTATCTATTTAAAATGAATAAAACTTTTTATATTTCCATTTAAAGCAGAATAATCTTAATGATTATTGTTCTTTAATTATTACATTGCTTATCACATAAATTATACAAAGGACTAGTAAAACATTTTGCTGACATGCCAAAATGTCATACAGACATTTTATAAGGATTTAAGAATGTTAATATATAATCATAATCGGATGAATTATCAACTAATACACATAACATGGAGTAATAATTTTGTATAATAATTTCTACGCGAAATATAGTAAAATTAATTTGGAATATGAGAATAACATAATGTCTTTTCTTCAATATTTCACACAGACATAAAATTCTCGGTAATTATAATAATTTACACTATAATACTAAAGCAGACAGTGCAATAAAAGTGCTTAGCATTTATTAGCCCCTTTTAACCGTTTTAATGCCATTATTTCTCATAGAGATATCTCATCCGGATATACATTTATTTGCCCTTTGCTGTCGGGCCATATATTTCCTCCAGAAATTCCTAAGAATTATAAACCAAACTGAGACAAGCGTCTCGCCAATCAATGATAAGGCGCATTCATTCCTTCTATTGAAGCGCCTCTAATGTGAAATGTGTTTCTATTTATTGGCGTGCGCCTTTAAAAGGGTTTCTAATGGCCTCGAAATTATGAACGATGCTTGCTCATTAGTTGCGTTTTAACTCCCTACAAATGAGCCTGTCATTAGTCACTTGTTCCCTAATTGCTCCGATCTTGCCCCCTCCCTCCCGATCCCTGCCGCAGTGACACACGTCGGTCACCTCTTTGGGGGAGGGGGGTCACTGGGGAATATATTCGGACTAGGAATACATAAGGTTGTGGAAGAATATATTGCTGAAATATATATAAAAAATATTTCTAGAAATTTCCTGAAAAGGTTTATTTAAAATTAACCAATTTTATCTTCTATATAAACGATCTTCAAACTTTCATTTACCTTTGATTAGAATTTGTTTCTTACTTCTATTATCATAAATTTTTATATCCAAAACCACATTCATAATTTTTTAATGACGTAAAGCTATAAAAAACCAATTGAAATAAATGAAATGATATTTGTGGAAATTATTTTTGATTTCATTATTTATTTTTTTTATTTTATTGTGGAATTAGTTGAACATCAAAGCAAATAGAAGAATCAATAAATCAATTTCTCTTTACTTCAGGTGAAATTTAATAATTAACTTGTGTTGATTATACACTACTAAAATCGAAAATACAATTTTTATGAAAATTGCTAACTCATTTTCCCATGATGAATTCTTAAAATTGGATCCAAATGGAAAAACTCACAATCTTATGCCTGGAGTTGAAATATTCCATCTTAATATACCCTCAGAGCGCATTGAAATATATATATATATATATATATATATATATATATATATATATATAAATTCTTACTGTTATTTCACACTTTCCCTATAATAATATCTAGTTCAAATTTTCATTCGTTTATAAAATACTTTTTATTCAGCCACTGAAGTTCAAATACATATTTTAAAAACTTGTAGTGGATGACACTTGATGCTAATGCATTTTTTTAAAAAACAATTATTCATTCATTAAATTTAATTCATTTTTAATATTTTAAATAGTGTCACCAAAAGGTGGTAAAGCTAAGAATTGCAGTAAGCAATTTTAAAATAATATATAAAACTTGTAGTTTATTAAACTCGATGTTAAAACAGTTTTTTCAAGTATTAATTCATGAATTAAATTTAATTAATTTTGGATGCGTTAAATACAGTTTTAGCAGTTTGTAATGAAAATTGAAGCCAACGGGCAGTAGCTCAATCAGTAAAATGCTAGGATTTCAGTTTTCTTACTTGAAGGTGAAAAATGCGAATTCGATTTTGGCGAAAATCAATAATTCTTTTATACTTGATAATTTTTTGGGTGATTATTTAATAAAAAGTAACTAAGATAAAAAAAAATTCTTTGTTGACCTAAGAAGGAATGGAATTGCTTTATTTTAATTTTCATCTGTCACCGGATTTCATCTGTCTCTTAATTAATTCTATCTCCTAACAAATAAACTATCTCCAAATTTATAGAATAATTCAATTAAAAATACTCCATTAAAACTATTAATCCAATTCCCAGCCTAATTTGAAAAAGTAGAAAAACAAAATTTCAAATATTCAAAAAAAGACAAATTTTTACATAATTTCTTTTGGCTGACATCATAGGTAAAATTTCTGCCGTACTTATAAAAATTATTAGTAAATCGTTTTTGTTATTTTTCCACGTTTGACAATATTATGTCTGAATAAGCCAGCAGTTCGTAAAACCGTGCACTTTACCAATACGGAATGAACTTTCACTGCTGAGTTAATACTGCTAACAAAAAACTTAGCTTTACAGATCAAATAAATAATTCGTTTATCAGATAAATTAATGCTTCAAGCAATTGGTACTTATATTTCCTTATTGTATCTGCCAAAATGTGATTGATTAGGATATCTTACTCTTTATGTAATGTTGTAGAATTTAAAGGAGTATATATATATATATATATATACATATATATATATATTTCGTATTATTATTATTATTTTCCCATTCTTTACACATTAATTCGAAATCGAATATTAGGTATAAACCCCCAAAAAGATGTATTGTAACGTATTTTAACAGTGCTTGCTAAAAAAAACTTATATTCTAAAAATAAAAGAAGAAAGGAAAGCACCATACTTTCATCATTAATATGCTTAACTTATCTAAAGTAGTATGCAAAATGCAAATTAAATTCTTGTACATAGCAAATACGACTGGAAGAGATGTTATCCGATTCATGACAATTATCATGACACATTGAAGAATTTTGTAGGGTCTCATTATTCTGTAATTTAAATATTAATGTTGTAGCGAGATTCTTCATTAGCAGGGTTTTCACGATTTATATTGCCTACATATAGTTTTCGGAATTCACTAAGACATCCTGTGCATAGCCCACACTCCAAGAGATTCATAAACAAGTTGAACAGATGCAATAGTATCATTGATATTTGAAAATGTAGGTGGTCAAAAGTCAAGCATAATTGAACCAAAGAAATGTTAATAGGTGCCAGTACTATAACTAATATATGGCATATTTTTACATTATGCAGAAATCCTTCCTTATACGCAAATATTTAAGAATAGATATTACTGGACTATATAAATCTCTTGTTTCATTAAATTATTTCAATGAATTCGACATATGGTACTTTGATATAATAATGGAGATACGTCAATGGACATAACATTAAAGTATGAAATGTCAAAACCCTTTCCTAAAATGTATTTTGTGTTATCATTTCCTCGTAATCTGAAGGCTAATACGAGTAGAAGTCTCTTTCTAAGCAACATTCTCAAGATTAACGCCATCTAACGGACGGAATTCGCTGAAAAATCAGTCTCAAAGCCGACATCCACCACTGGCTGAGCTGATACAATGTGGAAACGACGGGTGGCTGTAATGCACGTCAGGAAAAAGCACGAAATGTCAATAGCGTTCCTTAAAATAGCTGATTCTTTCGGTATATCCATATTTCCAACATCAATAGCAAGAGAAAAAATAGCGCCCCCACCACCACATCGAATCAGAAAAAAAGATGAGAAATAAAATTCCATTCAGCCGTCTCTCCTCTAACATATTGATAAAATGGGTAGAGGCATCTGACAAATGTCACTGGAAATAAAGAAAAAAAAAGAGAGTTTTCATTTCAAAAATGTCACATCTGCGGATGCATAGTGCTCCAAAGAGTGGATTGGTTACGTCCGGGTATGTGAAGGAAATGGAAGCCTGCTCCGAAAGGCCGCCTTGCCTTGTGGTAGGTTTCAATGATTTCTTTCGGGAAAGACATCGGATAAAATTTAAGAGACTCAGTCATTTGCAACAAAATGATTCATTGCTCTTTCGAATAACAGTCGATGTTCTAATAATTTATTATTTCTTCCAAAAAATGAGCGAAAATATAAGCGTCCAAAGAAATTGCATCAATTTTCTCTAAGTAAAGAACTTCTTGATAACTGTAAATATGTAATTTTGTCACCTTGGTATTGATCTATCGAGAAGAGGGATAAACCTTACTTTATATGGTGATGGATATGTCCATCACAAAGTTTAGTGAAAAAAAGGTTGTACTTAAATCAGGTGTACTGTAAATTGGTCATCACAGGAAAAGTAGATGTAAAAAATATTAAATCATTATAGCGGGTTTGAACTTGTCATTCCGCTGTTTGTTGTGATTGGAAAAAACATTGTGATTTCTTGAATATTTTTTATAAATAATCTCAAATAATTTTTTTGGTAATAAAGCAGTCATATGTGGAGAAATTTATAAATGAGGGGCATAGATTTCGTATTTATTTTCTCATGTAAATTTGCATGATGAAGGATATTTCCATCATACAGTTTTTTATATTATGCATTTATACAATAATTTTTCAAACATCTTTCTTTTAATCTAGAGCATGAATTATATTAACCTAATTTAATTATATCAACATGATTTATTTTTCACAAAATGAAAAAAACGTCCAAAAATGAGTTGAATCATACAATCACCAAAGAATTATCTCCATCCTACTTAATCATCCAAGATGAGATGTGTTACTATGTCAGCAAGAACAGAAATTTAGAGCTCTGCTCTTTATGCATAATTGCCCCAATATGAGTCCTTCAATCAGATATATTACATGTTCAATCTCATGGTTTATAGATTCAATAACTAAGAAATAATATTTTTTCTGTATACTGCATGAAGGCGATATCTAATTTTCTTACGTCTTAATTTCTTATCCTGTTGTATCTAGACGTATGAGAGTCGAATGTAAACGAATACACCGAAGTTTGATTTGCTCGTAAGCGAATTCACTAAATTTGAGAATAAATGTGCTACTTCGGTCAAATGACTTCAATAAATATTACACTTTTTCTTTATCGAATTCAATGGTATACTTGTTAAAGTAATCATTAAATGTTAGAAGCAATAAAATTTTAACAAGCATTAACTGGCATCTGCGAGATCTTTTACATCGTATTTCTTACTAGTTTACAGAAAATACGAAATTAAACAATTTTGAGACATTTTATATAATTCATTTATGAGGCATTTATTTTTTCTGACTATCTTTGTTCTATTAAAAGAAACATAGTAATAAATAAAATAATTTCAAAAGAACACCACTTTCAAAGTTTTTTATAATTATAATGAACGATAACAATTATTTTATGCCGTTAGAAATACGTTTCATAGAATTTCTAAAAATGCCTTTATTTAATCAAATAATATGAGAACTAGGAACCTGATATATCTATTTGATTCTAATTTTAAAGCAACATTCCTTTTAATGCTCACCTTTTTGAAATTCTGATATTATTAATCATAAAATTATATTCATCAATCCATGGCATCTTTGCAAAAATATATGATGCATATAATTTTTCATCTAAACGAAACTAGATATAAAACAAATAAAAAATCTTCAGAATTAAAAAGAATTCTGAAGTTTATTTAATAACTTTTTTCTTCATACTTATCTTTATATGGACATTTGTTGAAATTCTTAGCTTTTATAATGAAACAAGGAAGGAAAAGATTTTTGTTATTATCATCACTATTATCTTCAAGAAGAAATAAAAGAATATTATTAAAACCATTCCATGCAGAATGCTTTAACTAAAACATAAATATTGATAACAATGCTGATCCACTTGATAACGTCTCTGTTCTATGCTATAACAACTTTCATTTGAGCCTTGCAGTGCACAGAACGTTTTATTGGTAATAACAACAACAAAAATTGGTGAGTTAGAAAGAGTTTTTTCGTAATTGTTACAATACGTAAAGTAATGATATTTTCATTAAACTATAACGGTGAATAGAAATTATTCCTTTTCATTGCTTAATTGCACACCATTATAAGGTTTCAAACCATTACTTAAAAAAATCTTCCACTAGTATTTACAAATTATTTATATTCTGCATTCAAGCTCGATAATGGTAACTGCACTCTTTATTCTGTAACTATCACCCCATTTACCAACCATGCATTATTATGATTCCCATTTCATCAAAAATTATTACGCATGAAAAACACTCGTTTCACTTACGAAAAAACACTTTAAACTGCAAAATTATAAATTTCCCCCCATTTATTTATCTCAAGCAAAACCTTTCTAGTTGATTGTTTACATTAAAATTGCTTCATGCTTTTATAATCGGGATAAAAACACCTTAAAAGCAAAGGGAAAAAACAATAATAAATCACCCCTAGAGCCCAACAGGCCCAACTTCGAGCTGGGAGCAATTAGATGCGAAGTATGCCTCATTAACGAAAATATTATCCGTTTTTAATTTGTGAAAGAAAGAAAAGAAACTGAAGATCAAGAAAATGAAGGGAGAAAGAGAAATGAAGACGAAGAAATAAGAAGTAAAAATTTCTTCCCTCGATTCTTAAACTTCTTGTAATTAAGAATCGCAGTTGGAAAAAGATGTCTCCTTAAGACTTAGTTTTCTTTGACATTTTATTCCGAAAGAAGAAAGAGTGGATAATAAAAGGAAAGTGACGAGACGGGTAATTCAAAATATTAATCAAGATCTCGCGATCTAGGTGATTTTATTTTGTCTTCATTTAGGGCGAGGACCTTTGGAATAATAAAGATTAGAATATCATCATGATAGTTAAAGGATACATTTTCCAAAGAAAAAGATAGTAAGTTCTTTTAAACGATTTTATTTAATTAATTTTTTTAAGTTTGTAAAAATGTATTTGAGTTTGAATTCGATGGAGTTTAGTGGCGTTAAAACATTTTCTGATTATACAGCGCAACCATAAGATAAATGCAAACATATGTTTCATAAAAAAGACACATGGTCTCATTTTAAAAGGTTAACAAATATATATGTTCAATGTTATAAATATTTTATTCTCGATTCTAAAAAAAACTGTTGTATGAATTTTGAAATATTAAAAAAGAATGACCAGTACTGATATAAAATAGAAGAAACCAATCATTTTTAAAAAGGTAAAAAAATGAGGATGAGGCAAATTTTGAAGAATGTCTTTTAACATAAAAATAGTGGAATGAAAATAATAAATTAGTTGAGAATTAAAATGTGGTCATTATATAAGAATGAGCTGAATTGCCAGACATTGGAATATTGTATATCGAAAAGGGGAGTGGGAAGCTTCCGCAACAACAATGCTTATGTGTAAGTCTAGTATGGCCTCTTTGTAAAAGAGGTTTGTTTTGTAATCGATGTACTCTAAATCTGGTAGAGGATTCCTTTAATTAAATTGTGATGAATTATAAATTAAAAAAAATTCAAATTATAAAATAGGAAAAAAATAAAATAATGGATTCTATCTAATACTTTTCTAAAGTACTGTTTTTATTGTTAAATTAGTTCCACTTTTTTCTGGAAATATTTAAATATTTATGAATTTAAAATACGTTTGTTATGTGTTAAGTTCTGGGAAAAAAACAAATGCATTGAATACTGATGGGTTCTTAATTCACATGTACAGGGCCTGTACAAAATAATAGAAAACTAATACAAGAATTGTTTTAGTCCTAATACAGTGTAGGAACACCTTTGCAGCTACATCCTCTGAAACTTCCTCTAAACAGACTTATACAAGTTCTATATGATGGTAAGTGAAATGTATCATTCATCAGACAAAAACTGTTCTAACTTTCGGAGAGACAAGAGGAGGATAATAAGATGTCACTCTTTCTTTGAAAACAGACCACTGGGGCTCTATGATGTTCGATTCCCGTGTTTTTGCAGACCACAGAAAGTTTGTAACCTCATTCAGCATGTTCCTGTAGCCATAATTGAACAGTTCAACTATGGTAGATCGGTGGATTATCTCTTGGATATGGGTAATCACCAGAGGGAAACAGTGTCTGAACCGTAGAATGCAGTTGGTCGACCAAAAGAGTGGAATTTTCATTATTAGTGACCTGTCCAAGTAAGGTGACAAGGGAACTACTTCATGAGTTGAGTATCCATATCATTATGGAACCACCTCTCATGATTCCCAATAGAGAGAAGGTAATTTGGGTTGCACGCTTCTGTGAGGTTTCAACACACGTAAGCCTGCCCCGTAGTGGAGAATAGGGAAAAACTGAATTCATCGGAATAGAAGGCATGTTTCTAATGATCCGCAATCCAAATTTCATGGTGCTTGCACCATTGTATACGCCATTTCTGATTTACATCTGTTAAAAAAAAATTTGAAATTGCATGTATGCCCCAATATTTTTTATGCAAATACCTTCAAACTTTATGGTTTTAAACTGGGTTTTGTAAATATTAATTCAACTCAACAGCCACATTTACTGATGTAGTGTTTCTTCTGGCGGCCATACTTCTTCTTAATGTTTAACTGTCACTTGCAGTGATTTTGATTGTTTTTTTCTTCAACAGTTCGTTCTATCTTATGTTTTTTGACATCACTGTATGCTGTAATAACTTTCAACACGTTACCTACTGATGCCCCCAACATCTGTGACACTGTGTGAGCTCACAAGCACCGGACAGAGACTCGCACAATCTGCCCTCTTCGGAACTCGGATACATTTTTTTTTTAAATTTTTGTTTCAGTTTCATCTAAAACGAAACTAAGCAGATCATGATGTACAATGTACTCGCACATACCTTTAAGAATTTAAACAATAATTTAGTAGCAAAAAAAAACTGATATTTATTTGATTTATTTTCACATTATCACATAGGTCAGTGTTTTCAGAGAAGCCTTTCCATTATTTTGTACAACGTCTGTATTTAGAATGAGGATAATAAATATTAGGAAAATCTTGAAATTATTACCTAGTAGAAAATAATGCTAATTTTGAACATATTTGAGGCAGAGTAAAATAGTATTTATAAATTTAAAATCAAATTACGTATGCCTTATCATTAGATATTTTGGAGTATATATTTTTATAAATTTAACATCGATGTAATCATTATATCTTAATTAACGCCACAACAAGGAAAACTCTGACAATACGTGACATACAAATGTAATCAGGAAATACGATAAATAAAAAAACTGCTAATTTTTGGAATATAAAATTTTTACATTACAGTTTTAATAATTTTTATCCTTCAAATATGCTTATACACGTAATACTACTTTATGTCTCGACGCGTATATGGAATACTTTAAATTAAACATTTTTAATAAATTTGGAAATTTTTTATGATTAATAAAATATTTCACATGCTAAATTTTAAATTCAATAGATGATTAAAATAAAAAATTACTGTTTTTTTTTCTTTCAAAAATTAAAATTCAGTAAATAATTTTAAAAGTAAATCGTTTTTTTTAATTATTTGACGCTTTACTTTTAATGTTTACTTTTATCACCATAATTAATTCTAGAGGAATCTGAAAATTATCCAACGTTTTGTCTCAAATAAATAAAAGAAAATATCAAATAGCTGTCTACTGATTTTGGTAATACACATTTGTGAAAAGTAACTTCAGAAGGGTATTATTATTATTTATTCCTATCTGTAAAACATATATCTTTCTTTAAGTTATTGCAAATAAAATCAAATTTCTACCTGAGAAATTCTAAATAATGGTTTCAGTTTTTGATCCAATTCCTTAAATTGCTTCTGGAGTATGTATCTGAAGCATAAAAGCGAAATAGTTGAGGATCAAGAAAGCTTAGAGCAAATATACTTCGGATGTTCACATATTTTTAGATGTGCTCATAAGACATTTTACCGAAGCTCTTATTATTTAAAGTGGGCATACGTTGGGGATTTTTCATCAGCAACTTTTCGAAAAATTATCATACTTAAGTAGTTTGGAACTTATACAAAGTACTTGTAAAGCACTTGATATTCCAATAATTATATTTTTAATAATAATAATATCGTTTATGAGCCCACTTTTTTAATTGTAGCATCTTTTTGAATTTTTTTACATGTAACCTTTATAAATAAAAATTAATGTTTGTCTATATGTCTTTTATGCGCTGCCGTGTCGCTTATCCGATTGCGATGAAACTTTAAAGACTTATTAATTGCACTTACGGGATGGTTATAGGCATAATACAATTATCTAATTCATAAAAATTAGTTTGGATCTATTTAACGCATCGTTTAACCAAGGATTATTGTAAATATAACTCTGTAAGGAAACACAACAGATTCAGTAAAGATGGTAAATTCAAGATAGAGGTTAATATTTTGTAGCTATTGTACGTAAATGCTATCTAAGTCGTTAACTGCAAAAAAATATTAATACGACTATATCAACAAATTTATGGCATAAATATATTTTCTGTGTTTAATCAATTTTAAAAGAAAATATTTTAATCATATTTTATAGCAAAAATCTTGAGATTTCTGAAGGAATATTAAGCAAGTCACGAAATATACAAAAAACAGTTTCTTCCCTTACAATTCTCAAAGTACACCAAGCATTGCAATTCTAAAAGAATACATTAATCTATTATGTAAATGAATTCTTGTTTGTACTTGCCTTATGAGTTGCCCTACTATTCAACCGATTTCTATGCAACTAGGTCAACTCATTGCTTGCACCTGTCAGAAGGTTATGGGCAGAGTACAG
>JAPMOQ010059770.1:3923705-3940347 GCA_026543055.1 Argiope trifasciata
TACAAAGGAAATATGTTAAAGTATTTCAATGTTTAAATAAGCTGCATATTCTATAGTAGTAATTAGTGTAGAAAGTGAAGTCAGCATAAGACAACATGTCAAATGCTAATGAGAGCTAGTTTTCCTTACAAGTACGTTCATGAGGAGATTCCATGAGAAATATTCATTTACATAATAAACGGAATGGGTGTAAAGCTATTCCAAAACCAGCGGAAATGGTTTCCCCAAAAGTTCCGTGCATATCCTCCAATAATGGTGAATTTGTTTTGAAGACATATTTTCCCAATCTGTTGAAATAAAAATAGGAAATAGCACTACAATTGTAGTTACAAAATAACATATTTTTTTGTCGTGTCCGTGTTTTCACGGAAAGGGGGTGCAGTAGCTTCTGAGGGTAAAGACCCCTGAGCACCCAGAAGGCAGAAATCTGACTTGTAGCTCATATCATATTTGATATATTTAAATCACTATGTTTTGGAACTAAGGCATACATTTTTGCTGAAAATACAGAAATGAAGACATGTAACCCCTTCTTGAACTTGGTCCAAAATTAGATATTTATAGTATAAATTTTAAATCTGAGTATTGTAATTTATAATTCTAGATGTCTTGGTTTTGTGGTTATTATATTAGATTATATTTGATCAGAAGAACAAATTGTCTTCCTTTCAATATATTGTGCTTAAAATTTGATGAAAATATACACATTTGATGTAAAGACTCCATACCAATTTTGAGTTCTCTTTGTTTAAGATGGACAGATAATGTGAAAAATGTGTTTTTCGAGAGCAAGGAGGTCTGAGGCATAGAAACTCATGGAGTTCGAATTTTTTTTATAACTATTACAATATTCTTCGTTTATAAGAAAGTTATAAGACTGAAAACACAATAACAGTTTGGATAAATAAAAATATTTAATAGAAAGAATCACGAAATCGAGATCGAAAGAAGAAAGTTAATGAAAATTAAACATCGATTGTTGCAAATGAAACAACTGGTCTCCAAGGCCAAGAAGTATTGAATAAATGTCACAATTTCCTTTTAAACAAGTTTTTTTTCACTACTCATTTTCGGAAAAACAGTTGCAATGTATACTTTTTATGGGGTGACAGACAGACAATACTTCTCAATATTTCATCGTTAGAGATTTGAAATTAAGCAAACTTCGATAACAAACCTCCACTTCATCTTGAAATACTTTGCAATGAAGCTGTTCCCTGGTTTGTTAAAGCAATCCATTTCCGATTAACAATAACAAAGTAGAAAATGACAAACGACGGACTTTTTCTTTAATAATCCCTAATAAAAACTCCTCAAACAGAAGTTATAGCCCCAATTATGATGGATCTTTGGATTACTTGGAAAGTTTGCCCAGCTACATCCAACTAATATGTCGTTCAGAGTCATTAAAAATGATTTATCGGCAGTTGCAGGAACCCGGAACTATCCTTCGTGCTCAACTGAGAAAAAAAAATCGCTCAATATAGCAGCTTTTTAAAGCTAAGTAAGCCATTTTTCTTCATGCCCTTATGGTATTTAAGGACCTGCACTAAACATGATTTGAAAAACAAAACAAAAAATGTGTTCCAGAACTACACAACAGTGTTAAATTTTGTTTCAAAATTGATGTTTACACACCGTTGTTTTATGCATCGATGTTTTAATGTTTTATTTTACAGAAAACATCTTTAAAATAACATTATTTTTGCCACATATCTGGCTTAATATTTATTAAAATTTTGGTGAGTCGATAAAGTTTATTGATGCAAAACCCATATTTGCTTATACTATGAATCATAAATGCTAAAAAAACAATTCAGATTTGTTCAATAGATTGTTGCATGCATGAACAGCAGAATAAAATGCTTTATCAGTATCAACAATTAACTCTGATGAAATATAAAGCTGTTAAATTTGTTTTTGTTTCGAATTATTTTTATTGTTTTATTGTAATTAATGAATTATCACCTAACCTCCTATTGTAGCTATTAATAATACCTCATTATCTGAAGTAGATTTAAATTCTTCAGTTATTTTGCAATATTTAAAAAAATTACAATTAAAACTTGATTTCAATCATTTAAAAATCAAGCCAGAGGGAGAGTTCTCTCTGAAACTTTCTCGCATACTTTATAATAAAGGTCTTCTCTTTATTTCGCTTAAGACTATAGACATTGGATAAGGATGCTAATAGCTTGCATGGCATCGGTGAACCATACTTAGGAAATGAATCCAGCCATTTTTCAGAATATGTAAGAGAATTGAATTGTAGAAGCTTTTCTCCTGGTCGGAATCTCCAAACTTTAACATAAAACTATAACTGTAGTCCCACGATATCACACTGAATTTCATCGATTTAAATTAGTCCATTTACAATTGTACAAACTAACAATTGCGAAAGTATAGTCTATTACTAGAAAGTATAGTCTATAGTCTAAATTATAGTCTATCAACTAATTCCGTTCAAAATTTGATAAATGTCTAAATTTCAACTTATTAGCAATTGTATCAAATTTTATCTAATTAGCCCTTTCCATTTTGTAGCTATCGAGTTTACTTGCACTCAAACAGCCGAACTCGTAGAATTCCAGCGAATAAATTTCGTTCAATTTTTTTAAATATAAATTCATTTGCAATTTCACGTACCGAAATTCAATCGTTTAACTTAAATCTTTTTGAGTCTGAATATTTTGCCTAGACAGGTACAGTTATTGACTGATAGAAATATAAACAAATGCCAAAAATTTCAAGGGAGGACTAACACGAAGAGATTTGTTGAAATGCCAGAAATATATATTTTTTTCTTGTCGATTGCAATACTTACTCTGTGGATCGTATCGAAGTAAAAATTCGCATTTACTAACTATGTATATCACTTGAATCAGTACCATGAAATTTGGCACAAACATAGTCAGAATAATAACTCAATGCCCCTCTAACCTTTATTTTTAAATTCTATTGTAAAAAATGATTTAAAATAATTTGTTATAAAAATGATTTTTCAATCTATCTATACATAATTTAATATGTTGTTTATAATGATTGTAAGAAAAAATTCTACGTGTCACTTAAAAAAAAGCAATTATTTTCTAATTTAATTTTTTTCAGACTTTTGAGGTACTTTATTAATTTTTTTACAATGGATCTTTTTCCAGAAACATTTTACGATTCGAAACTTAAGTACTTATTCCCTCATATTTTCTAAATTCTTTGAGATACGATAAAAACCTTTAGTTTCAATTTAAATCAATCATATCATTTTAATTAATTCTTAATGAATAGTTTTCCTGATTAGTTCAAAAAATGTCTTGCTTGATTCGTTGTTTGAACTCCGAGCTCTTTGTCGAAATTCAATTTGAAAATAACAAACCAAGAAAATTAATTCAATATAATTAAAATTTTATTTGCAATAAACTTTCGAATTGTATTGTTCCTCTCTTCGTTTCTGTAGAGTGCCTTCATTTATAATTATTTACTTAGATTCTTATCGAATGTAATCCACCGAATGATATCATCTATCAAAAAATAAATAAAAGAAAAATCACAATTTCTTAACACATTTTTATAGTTCTGTTTTATTTTATTGTAGCCTTATTTATGTTGATAGTCATTATATTCAGGTAACATATGAGGATTCTGCTAGTGCATTTATTTAATAATTTTTTAATTATGCTGTCATATCTCTCTAACCCTAAAGTGGGGAGGTAACATTTTAGGAGTTAACTGGACTGGTGCGATCTACGAGACAGCATTTCATTTACAATCAAGTAAAATGTTCTAGAAAGAGAAGAAAGTCCGTAACAGTATTTTAAACATACAGGTACTAGAATAAAAATCAACCTATAAATTCTGTATATATTTCTCCTGATATATTAATATATTTTTGCGGATTTCCTATGCTTAAACTAATCCGTCGGGTTCGTTTACTTGCATAATGGGTGTATTGTGTGAGAAGAGATGAGCATAAAGACAATGATCAGTTCTTTAGAAGATGACACAACACAGACGTTTATTTACAGGACAAAGACAGGACAGTTTAATGACGGCAGATATTTACAGTATAACTATGTACAGAAGACAACTATATACAGCCAAGACGAACACACAGGACAGCACACAGCAGTACTCTGCTGCAGATTGTAGCCCACAACAGATATCCACAGGCAGAAATTCCGTAGTGACAACGTAAACAGCTCAAAAAGCGGCCTGACAGGATTCAGCAGGAGAAGGAATATTTAAAGGACTCTGTCTACACTCACGTAGGTCTCTATCGAACAGGTTGAAATTACTCTTATGTCTCTTCTTCCCTTCGCTGTAAAATCACTACTTCGCACAACGGGACTACTCCTCAGTTCAGGACAGCTCCGTTCGCGACGACGACACACCGGGCTACGACACAGGCTTCGTCAGAATACGTCACACAGCAATCCTCTGTTCAGGACCCCCCCCCCCAGTTCAAGATATCTCTATTTAGGTCTACTCGATTGACCACCTCCGTACTTCGTTCAGCTTCCAAGACCTCTCAGTTCAGGTCTTCTCGATTGCATCAACTGACCGTTCAGCTTCTCTTCTCCCTTCAACATCACAGACTATCTGCCTTATATATAGCGGAGGGAGGAGGGGCTAAAATCTTCTGGATCAATCAGGAGCATTCTAGATGTATCTGAATTTCTAATTTACGGGTCGGGAAAATTCTCAATGTTACGGGTATTATCCATGTATTATCCAAATGTTCGCCAAGCCCTGGGACCTCTGACGTCTCACCCATTCACTATTCAATTCAGATTACTGTAAATCTGTCTTCCTTTCGATGACAATATTAACGCGGGAAAGCAAAATCACAGGTTCATAACAATGTTTTATAATTTTTTTCAGAATACATTATCATTACAAAAATTAATTATGCTTGAACTTATTTATCAGAATCAGAACTGTCACCAAAAAATTCTTCTGTACAACTATCTTTATCACTAAAACCACTGTCTACTTCATTCAAAAGTGTCTGGAGCACTGCTTTATAATAGGATGGTTAAATTGAATAATATTTCGTGGCCTAAGTTTTAACCCATCTGCTAAGTCTTGTTTATCTCTGGAACACTAACAGACAGGTGTTTGCTTGAAACGCGCTGGAAGAAATAATTGAATCAATTTTTTAATCATCTACTGAAATAGATTGAAAAATGCGTGTGTCTTGAAGGTAAAAAAAACAGGAATTAATCCATTCTTTTGAGCTAAAAATAGAATAGGGACATCGCTAAATGTCTCAAGAGACCGCACTCACACAGTTAAGGGTTAAATTAATTGATATCGATGTATAACAAAAACCATCACCGTCAAAATATTCTGATCTATTTATTAGTCACAAAACAGAGACATTAACATGTTTCAGAAGTAGTCTGAAATTTGGTAACAGTATTCATATGATGTGACAACCTCTGCTGTATATGTAACAGTTACATATGTTTTACAAATAATTCAGAGCACTGTTGAGAAACCCTAATTTTCATGCCACCAATAAATATGTAGATGTGTACAAATAATGATGAAAAAAAAAACCACTGTTAACAGTTGGAATTGACTGTTATATTACTTTCAGATTAAACTTGATTCTAACATTTTCTGATATTTATTTAGTCACAGTGACAATACATCATATTTATAAACGGTTTAGGATTTAAAATTTCCATAAAATACTAACAAAAGTCAGAAATAATAAATTAATAATTTATGCCTGCAAAACAAAATGTGTAAATTCCATTTTTAGACAAAAAGGATCAATTTTCCAATACTTTTTTTCTTTTCAAAAAATATTTATTTCCCTACTTATTGTTCACAATTTTTGATATATTACTGAACATCCTCCTTGTATGATTATTGATTGCTGTTACACAACTCTGATCTTTTATTCTAATTCCATACATAATCTAAATAAACAATAGAATGATAAAAAATAAGGTCTCCTATAAGTAACTGTAACACACTGTTGTTCATAAATTACTAATTTTCGTTAATACAAAAACCACTAACGGAAATAAGTAATTTCGGTTTCTCTGTAAATAAATTGTTCAATCTTTGGAAATAAACAATACTTACAATAGAATTTAAAATATATATAAATTTTTTGTAATTAAAGTAAAACATATTTATCTCTCCTTTTTTGTCTTCTTACTTTACTTCTGTCTTTTTACTCACTTTTAATTGTATTTTCACTGAATTTTTCGAGTTATCCTGCATATTTTAATATGGGTTATGAAATATCAAAAAATTGTTAGGAGCAAAAACTTTGCAAGAATAGATCGACGAATTATGACAAAGTCGACAATAAATCTTTGAAATACTTCTAACTACTACACTAAAACATAACAACATATTTACAGGTTCAAATACTGTGTTTTTAAATTTTATCTTTGCACATATTTCAATAAATTGTCTTTTCTGTTTAAAATTTTTATAGCATATAGAAGTGAAATAATACAAAAAAATAATCCAATCAGTCAAAAAAAGTAATATATTGAGAATGTCCGGTAGTTTCCCCCCCCCCCCAACACAGCTCGGATGCAATTCCAAACACACCAACCACAGTGCGCCGATCTCCAATCCCACTCCCCGCAGCGAAACATCCATCCCTGTACCACACACACAGAGACACAAATAAAAAAAGAAACCAAAATAACGATAAAGAATCCTGGAATTACCACCGCTATGAGTCTCTGACGTCTAATTAAAGAAGATGGCGGCAAAGCAACTGATAGCAAGGGAATGTCATTTAGGCAGAAATCTAGAACGAAGCAAATAAAAGGAAAAAGAAGGCCAGACGACAGGCGGAAGGGAAGAAAGAAAAAAAAGCAGGCCTTCATTCCCCCCCCCCCCCCTTCCTTCGAGAAGAGTTCCCGGACTAATATGGAATCGTCATCAGACGGCCGGACGCGCCGGGACAAAGTTGGGAAGTGCGATACTTCACTGGCGTTAGCCAATTATAGCCACAGCGACAGATAACCTAGCCGGTCTCATAAAGTAGAACGACACCGGGCCAGTTCGGAAGGATCCAGAGACTTAATGACGAAGGGGATGGATACAAATGAAGAACAGTATCTGCGCACACAGGTTGCGAAACCAATCAGCATATTCAAATTGGGGAAGATTGGATAATAATAAGAATTCATAAAAAATTTAATGTGCAAGAAAGGGATTTCCAATTTATTTAATTTTGTGATAATGATCTCAGAGACTTTCTTGATGTATTGTTCAAAGTGCTAAATGGCATCTTCCATAAAATCAGCATTCCTAGTAGCATACAAATATTGTGCAATATTGTATGACTTTGATCAATATTCACAATATTTTTTATATTGTGGAATATTGTTTAATATAATATATCAAACAATATTGTACAATATAATGCAACAGACTGTGCAACCTGGGATAAAATTTTCGATGAGAGACTGATACAAATGAAGAATATCTGTGCATGCAGATTGCGAAACCAACCAACGTATAAAAAATTGTGGAAAATTTCAAAGTCAATGTGCGAAAAAAGGATTTACAATTTCTTTATTTCGGTGATAACGATCTCAGCAACTTTCTTGATATGTTGTTCAACGTGCTAAATGACCTCTTCCTGAAAATCAACATCCCTAGTAGCACACAAATATTGTACAATATTGTATGACTTTGATCAACACTCACAATGTTGTTTAATACTGTGCAATGCTGTTAAATATCATGTAATATAGCATAATATATCATAAGGTAGCAACAGACTATGCTACTTGGGATAAGATCTTCGCTAGTCTGATTTAAGACTTATTTAGAAAAACATGTTTATTAATACGTTCGCTGCCATGAGCATTAGTCTTGGATCACATCTTCTTTCTTCATTATTAAACCTTTTATTGAACTGAGATATTCCACCCTAAATCCCCGGTATGATTTTATTCTAATAATATTATGGATTAGCCATTCGCAAATATCTCGTAAATATATTGTTTTAAGGCATACGACTACGTTCGAAGGAAAATTTTTGAAAGTGTGCATTTTTTTAAAACTATGGTTTTTAGATTATTGTCAGTTATAATACAAATTACTATGAATACAAAAACATTATTTGGGAATATAATATATTTTGAGAAAAAGGATTTTTGTTTGTAAATTTTAGCAAAATTTAACAAAACGGTCAACACTCTACACAAAATGATAATGCAGAAATCCTATTTTTCTTTGCTTTCAAGTTATAGAATATAATAATGATTGAAACGAACCAAAGGCTAAGAAAGACTTTGAGACTCAAGTATGTTATGGCCAAAAATATACATATTTATGCATTTTTTCCATCAATTCACAACTTATTTTTTCTAAAAACACCTATGAATGAAAAAGTATTTTATTAACAATAAAACTTTTAGTTCGTTTCATTGCCCCTATTATTTAAAACTCATGCTGTAACTTTTATGTAAAAACCTGTATTAGTTTTTGGGACATCATGTTAAGGATTTATACTTTTTATGAAAAAGTTTTGAGAAAATTGAGATTAAAGACAAATTTTATCTGAAAAATATTTTTTACTTAAAATTCCCCCAGAAGATAGATCAGGCCATCCGTTTCCTAGAAAAGATAAACTATTTTGGAAAGAGAAAAGTCTGAACTGCAAGAAATAACAATTTTAAAAAATTCGCCAATGTGGCCGATTACCAGTGTTTTTAACGTGGTCAGAAACCTTAAGGAGCTATCACCAACTTGTAGCTACTGTGGTGATTGTTTAACTCTCCGACATATTTTGACTGAACGTCACTCACTGAATTCGTTGTGACTCAAATATTTGGATTCAGTTGTTCCTTGTTTTCAGTTTTTAATCGGACATAAACTAAACATAACTGACATTTTCCTTTATTGAAAGGAAGCAAGTTTCATAAAAGATATTTGAAATGTTGATTTTTTCGTATCGTTGTCCTCAGTTTATAATTACCTTTTTAATATCTGTTCATAAATTTTCGTCTATTTGCATGGTTTTAAGATGTATCGTTAAAGTTTTCATCTAGTTGTACTGCAATTTAGCTAGAAAAGGGATCTTGCGTTACCATGGTATTCACTCACACAGTCTTTCTATATTGCGCCGAACTATCTACCTATTATTAGGGTCCCTTCTCTATTATAATTAAAAGATAGATGAGATAAAGTCATCGCATTAGATAAGTGGTCCGAATGCCAGGTTTGAGCCACGGCAGTTAAACTGGTAAGGGCAAAGATTATAAAATCTCAAGGAACAAACCAACTGTTAAATTTGGTTCCATTGCATTTTTTTGAAAGATTATATGTTTTTATGTGACTTGCTAGCAACTTTTTTGATTAAGGCATTATCTGCAGGAATCGTGGATACAATATGAATTTGAGAAGATTTGGTAAACTTCATTCGGCATAGTCTGAGTTCTGAAATTTATGAAAACTTATCTGAAGAGTCTGAAAATTTATTGAAATTTGATGATGTCTCATTGGATAATTCTTAAACTGGATAATATCGTCATGAGGTTATCCAGATCAGACATATCAAACTATTCATGCTTACTCAGTTGGGTGCTTAAACACTAAATTAACTCAGTAAGTAAAGTAACGTTGTTTGTCGAATAGAATGAAAACTGAGGCTGCCTGTGGTAACTAATACAGAGATTGATAGCTGTGTATCATAAAAGTGGACTGTATAAATTTCACAAATTGATTTTGCCCAACAGTATTTCTAACATTCACTTCTACAACCAAAAATTGATTGGAAAATTAACAAATGGACACTTATCTTTCTCTCGTTACATTTTTATAATGATTTCTTTTTAAATCACTAAAAGTTTAACGAATCTTAAGGTTTTAAATATGATAAATGTTTCATATCCTTCGTATATTAGGTATGGAAAATCTTAAATTAAATTTATCCTAAAGTTATATCCCTTTAATTTAATAACACTTGATATTTAAACTCAAACATGGCATCTTTGAATTTATATGCATTAAAAAAATTTAATCATTAATCCCAATTTAGGTTTTATGAATAAAAGCATTCTATCATGTGTGTTAAGCACAAAGTTTACAAAATTTAATTTATTTTGTAAATAAAAAAGTGGGGATAACAACCTTTGCTGTTATATCTCTCACTGTTAATGTTCAAGTTCAAATGATAAAAAGTTCTGATATATTCTAAAATAATAGATCTCAGATTTTCTAAGAAAACTTTTTGTTTGTTTTTTCTGTTCCTTGTTTTAACTTAAATATTTAGCTATAGGTTAACTGGAATGCCAGCTAGCAAAGACAATCCCTTAAATACAAGAATGTTGATGACAACCTAGTAGATAAATTTCGTTCGCTGTCCCCATTTATTGTAGAGTTATAGATTTATGTAGAGAAAGGCTTTATGGCTGATAATGGTTGGGTGTGGGAAAGAGATACATTGTAGAGATTCATATATCTGTTATAAATTATGTTCTTTGAGGACACCATAACTAACATCTGAAGTCGAAGTAAATTGCCAAAAAAATCTTGTACAGTGTCTCATATGCAAGACATCCAAGAAGAGAAATGTAAAAAAACTAATACTTAATATTTCTCATGTACTTTATGGCTGTGTGTAGAATGATGAAGTAGAACAATATATAACTGGCTAATGATTATATTTAGCAGAAAAGTAAGGATCCATTGACGTTTTCTTCCCAAGAGATTCTAAGTTTTTTGTTGGAGAAAAAAGAAGATCTAGCAAATATGATACTGAAAATTGATTGAAGTAATCACCTGATAAATTATATAAGAATGTTTTTTAAGCCATGAATTGTAAACTAATCATGCTTACTCAGTTGGGTGCTTAAACACTAAATTAACTCAGTAAGTAATGTAACGTTGTTTGTTGAATCGAATAGAATGAACTTTTTTTTAACAGATAACTCGCTCACTGCCACTACCCTCGCCTGATATCAGGACCATAGATCAAATTAGCTACTATCTTTTAATAATAGTAGAGAAGGTGTTATCTAATAACTTAAATGGTTTGGTCCTAAAAAAGAACACAATCTAAGAGTTAACTCGTAGTTGGCAGTGAACGTGTTACAGTTTTACATGACTTTTCTTCATGTAAATCTGATTGCACTCTGTTAGCTCCTGCTAAGATTAATGTTGAGAGTCAGCTATGCACAAAGATTTCATTGATAATTTTGGCAAGTAATCATTCACCTCCGTTAGTCACCAGAGGTGATTACTTTTGAAATATTTTTTACTACTGATATTATATGGTCCGCAGTGGCCTGTTGGTGAGGCTTCGGCTCGTGAGATGTGAGGTTTCAGGCTGGAGGACCGATTCCACCAAGATTCGTCTTGTAAAGGAATCTGTTGTACCTTAAATCCGGTGGAGCCAAAGGTTCTCCCTCTGATGTGGGCAGAGGGGTGCGAGCTCAGATCATCTAACTGTGGTTCAAAAATTACGAGATTTGACGCAAAATACCCCTAGTTTTACTTTCCAATGGTACGTTCGTATAACTAAACTGCACTACTGATATTATAATTGATCTCTAACATATGTGTACAATCAATATATAAAAGGAATTATTTTGTAAAACTGAACAACCTTAACAAATTCTAGTACCCCTTTTCATATCTGTTGTTTTTATGGCACTTGCCATTGGACTAGCCCGCTGTGACGTAGACAGCGATTTGAGCCAACAGAATGCGTCCCTTGAATTTTTCAATGGTGCCATCTACGGCCAAGAGTATGACTTTGCCTCTCGCGCGTCACAACCCTTTTTACGGGGTGGACTTTCATTCATGCATTTTTATTCACTCAACCACAGGTCGTAATTTAAATCTGAATCAGGGAACGATCGACTCTGAACCAGTACTCAGAGTGGTATTCCTTTTTATATCTATTTTCAATTAGTAATAATAAGACAATTTATTATTTTATGATTTGTAATTAAAATGGAAATGATTGTTACACTTCATATGAAACTTAAAAGATATGGTTATAAATATGTCAATATCTTTCTACATCAGAAAATGATAATTATATTTAGCAATTTCATACCGTTCATCTGATTTAAATTAGTTACTTATCACGATACTGAATTCTGAAATACTAGATATTCTGTAGATAGTTTCAACTTAATGATCAGATTCATTGAACCATAAGACTTTCAATTATAAAATTAATTCATATCTTTAAAACTATTTCAACCAAATTATTTTTAAGTATGAAAGATTTTTTAAATATTCCAGAATACTGCTACCATTATATGAATATTAAAATGTAATGGGAAGTGGTTGTATTTTATTATATTTTAGCAAGTGGTTTTTATAGATATTTGCAGGTGTTGGAAACAGAATGTTCTCAATGCTATTAAACAGATTTTAAAATTTTATAAATGTTGGTCACTTGGGATAAATAAATTAAAAAAAAGAAATGAATTTTATTGCTAGAAACAGTTGAAACCATAAAACTGATTTGAAATTGTAATTTATAGATACGAAAAATTGTAAATTTATAGAGAAAAATAATATCGCCCAATAAAACCAGATTTTTTAAAGAAGAAAGACATTTGTATTTGCAAATGAAATGAAGACTCAGAAAATTTTTAGAAAGTAAATTATGCTTTTAGAAATTCATTTGACATTCCCGAATTTCAATTTTCAATAATTTTAGACTGTGAATTTTCTTTTCTGATAGAAAAAGAATTGCATCAAGATGTGTTATCTGTAATTTTTGAGTTTTCAAGAGAATTCAAAACCATGTCGTACTTCTAAGTCAATGTATAATGAAATTTATATTCTAACATTTGAACAATAAGTCAAATATAAATAAAACTCCAAAAAACTTTTCAAAACTTTAATATAATCTAAGCATACATAGCATTATTGAAAGAAGCCTTATTTTATCTTAAATTTTATTAATGCATAACTTTGTCAAATATTTATTTCCTAATCACAGATGACATCTTCCTAAAATTGCCACCATTTATAACATCAAACGCATTAATAAAACAAACAATTTCTCCTGTTAAGTGATTTTTGCTGCCGAGACGCTGATCTAATATGTTACGATCGTTTGCGAAACTAAATTTTAAGAGCGAGCTTATATTAATAAATGAAAACACATAAAGAAACATTGATTAAATGGAAAAGTGCTCAAGTAAAAGATATTTTCCCATTTCACTTACTTATTTACTTCAACATTTTTTCTAATATCTCATCATGAATGAAGTTAGTTTCAGAAGCAAGGAATGGTACTCACTATTGCTTTTTATCATTCTCCTAAGAGTTACTGAGTTTATAAGGACAGTGCATTACCGTCATATCCAGGAATTAATAAATAGCTCCTAGTTTTGGGAGAAAAATTAAGCCTGGGAGAAATCGTGACAAAAGAAGAGTTTTCGAGAGAAAATTGAATGCATAAAAATGCTTTTCGCTAATGCCCTATCGAAAATAAGATTTTTCCGGATAAATACTTCGACGCTTAGTTCTAGTAATTAAAGATGGGTATATTGTTTTTCGTTTTTTCTTTACTTTAAAATATTTTGCTTTTTAAAATGCTTTTAGCGTGCAAGTGCGTTAGGAGGTAAGTGGTGTAAGTGAAGAATTATTTCATTGTATGTTTTAAAACTAATAAATTTTGGAATAACTTTATTACGAAAGTTGAATAGAAGAAGAAACTTCATTTTTATATTTCTAAATAAAAGGATTTGAAATCAGATTCTATTAAATTTTTTTAACTTGATGATATAAAATAATGCTTTTAAATTGAATGTATTTTAATAAAATAAAGAATGTAAAAAAAATCTATATTTTATTGTAAAATTCGTAAATTAAAGCTGAAGATGAAGCTTATCGGAATTCTCAAAAAAATTAATAAAATAAAACTTATTTTGCTAATAATTAATTGCAGTTAGGAAAAGATTTAAAATAGAATCTGCAGATGACATTTGATTGGTATTTTTTATTTTTATATTGTATTGTTACCAATCAAAATTTGTTGCTTTGCAGTGGATTAAGAATAACATGCATAAGAATGCTGCTAATTTTTAATACTTAATAAAAGCACTAATCTCTGAATATCAATATAAAATGCTTAGTTAAAATCTGTTTTGAAAACTAAAAGCAAAGAAACAGAAACATGGCGAATATCTAATTTTTAGAACAGACACAACAAATTAATATTAAAAATTCAAGCTTTGTCTGCAAAGGTTGAATGTATAATAAGGAAATTACCGAAATATACTTTAATGAGTTTCATTACTACTCTTTCATTTGCATATTTTGACAGTCTGTATAACAATACTGCTACCAGATGTTTGTAATCATCTATATATTTAAAATAACTCGGAAAATGAATCACACTTCCTCAGTTATAAACAGTGAATCACTTATGTTGCTTAATATTTATATGAAAAAAGTCATATGAATTTCATGTCAAATGAAAGGTGCATTTCTTGTGAATACTGTCAACTGTCAAACACATTTCAAAAGATTACTTTATAATTCATTTCATTTATATAATATAAGATAAATCTTGACACATCTCACCATATCCAATCACAGTATGAAATATTTAATGAGTAGCTTTTATCATTTCTGCTTCATATGAAAAGTCATAACCTCTAGATATATCATCAGCAGGAGTCCTCTGCACATTTCCATCTCAATTTTTAATACAAATATTTCAAAACAAAGTTTAGATTGCGATTGCAACAACAATTACAAAAAAAGATTTCACCAATTTTCTCCCAATTAATTTCCCAATGCAAGCCTAGCTAAAAAAAACTAAAATTCTATATTAAACTTATTCAGTCATGATTTTGAGTAGGGTTTCTTTGATTTTCATAAAATATATTGTATTAAAATTCTTCGAAATGACTTGATTAATGTCATTAATATGATTGCGAAAGCGACTACATTTAATAAAATTGGTTATAATGAAATTTGGGATGTGGAAATTTATCGGAGTTTTTCAGATATGAAGGATTTTTATTTGCAATTCATCTGTTTTAAATATGTTTGGATCTACAATAAACAAATTTTAGAAAATAGTTCCGAAAAAAAGGTTTTCATTTTCCTCTAGAAAACCTTAAGAAAGAAATATGCTTTCCAGCTTTTTAAGGCTTCAACAGATGTCCTATTAGGCCCTGTTCTCAGTTATCCATCTTATCCTTACAGGATTTGAATGCTTCTACAAAATTCATACTACGGTAAAGGTTTATAAAGAAAGTTTCAGGATAATAGTTTGGATATTCTTAAAAATCTGAAAATTAAGCGAAATTTACTTTTAATTTTTAAAGTAACTTCGTTTTTAGTTTTCAAAATTAAATTCACTTAAGTTAAACATTCTAGATTAAAATTACGGTGTATTATAATTCTTCATTATTTATATTAAAAGAGAATATCCTAATAACCATTATTTATATTCATATTACATGTAGAAATAACGTAACTAGTAGTTTCATTAATTTTTCAATACAAGGAGATAAAATTAGTTCTCCATAAAAATTAATTTAAGAATAAAAAAATTGGAAATAATGCTTAAATAGTTAATTCTGGAAGAATAAATGACAGGCAGACAGAAAGATTAACTTGAAATTAAATGTATCTTCTAAAATGTTTCCTAATACCAATAATAAATCTTAGACAGTGAAAATAAGTAATATACATTCAAAAGATTATAAATAATTGAACTGAAATGAAATGCAACATAAATTACATTATTTTGTAACTATTATATCTTTCATATAATAGTTATTTTTTATATGAAATCCTTATTCCATTCAAGCAATCAGAACCTTTTAAAAATTTTCCATCACTGCTTGGTAATTATTCATTATATTATCTACAATGTATTAATACATTTAGATATATGGATGATTTTTACAGATAGACGTTACTTCGGTTTTCTCATTAATTGCAATCGAAAGAATTCGTAAAAATTGCTAATGGAATCTCCTTTGCTTTTTGAGAAATTGTTATAGATCTTCTTTATAGGTGATGACTTAAACCATAAAGCACAGAAAAGAACTTCGTGGACTAATTTCTTCTTTAAGAGAATATATTTTCCACACATTAAGCTGAAAGAAGTTTGAATTTTAAATCCTAAGGAACTTTGACGAAACCGAAAAATACACAGAGAGCTTAATCTTCTTATTATTCCATTAAGAAGTACTCAAAAACGCATTTAGAGTATTTTAAAAGGAATGGCGCAAACCCACATCAGTTTGTTTATATCTCATTAGTTTGCCCTTCAAATATCGGAGGGAAGAAATGAGAATGAGGATTTAGACTCGGTAGATCTCAAGAACTAATTGCAAGAGTTTGAGACGCATAGAAGATTATTTGTTTCTGTCGAAATATACTTTGACAAGACGGTTCCTTATTTGCTGTCTCTTATGAAGGAAATAAATGACACTTTCATTATGATTAATTTCAAATAAATATACTTTGTTTTATATAAATTTCGAATCTGCTAGTTTTCCCATTATTAGTAGAATAGGTTAGAAGGCCATAGTATTCATATTTGAAATATTGAAGAAGTTATATAATTTTTCAATAATAAAATTGATTTATTGATTTATTTTCTAGTCGTATAGTTTGATTTTAAAAAGAAAAATAATGATGAATTTATCATGTATTCCAGATA
>JAPMOQ010059770.1:3940747-3960429 GCA_026543055.1 Argiope trifasciata
ATTAATACACAAGGAAAAAAATTTTAAAAGATAAAAACCCAAAAAATAAATATTAAACAATAAAAACTCTTAAAATTAAAAATGATATTTATTTATCTGCAATGTAATTTTTGTTAATCATATGCTAAAATTTCATTAAAGAATGAATAAAAACCATGTCCTCACCTAAATCATTAATTTAAGGCTTTCTGGCTTTCTCAGGAAAAAATTCTTGATATTATTATATTGACGGGGGGAATTACTCCTTTATAAAGAAATTAGTTAAATAATACTGTTAATATGTATAGAAATCTCTAAAGAATCTGATTATATGCTCCACTGCTAAGGAATAAATTTTACTCTTCACATGGCATAAGAAAAAAAGCAAATGTTCTGTATTATAAATGTGAATTAGTTTTAAAGATTAATAATTCATCTAATGCTTTTGAAGACCACCAAAGTAAACATTTCTTCCCTGCAGATTACCTGAATTATCCTAATTACCTCGAATTACCTGAAGTATGCATAATGTTTTTATCAAAGGAATATAGCTGTTAGGAAAATCCTTCTATTTTTCTTTTTCATAAAAAAATAATAATAATGGAATGGAATGATTATAGTATTTTCTTGGATTATAGTATCTTCCTCTATCGAAGGATATAGTATTTTCTTTTAAGTCCATATTAATTATTTACTTTCTTAATACAAAACAGTTAATGAAATGAAGTATAATAAAATATTTTGTTATAATAACTATTGTAAGCAAAGCAAATATTATTGATAAAAAATTTAAAAATAAATTTTAACATTTCATGAAAATACACGGAAATAAATATAGTTTCTACCGCTTTTCGTTTATATATATCTAATAGACAAATTTACGCAGCTAGACATTGAATACTTGAATAATTTTGTCTTACAATACGCTTTTATAATCCGACAACATAAAATAAACGAAATAATAAAACTCCCTGTGGTATTGCATTGTGGTTCCAAAAATGAAAGCGCTACATTTTTAACAAAGCAAAGGCTTACCTGCTTTAAATTTATAGCAGAATTCATATTAATGATATGGATAGATAAATTCATATTATATCATGAATATGTATGCATGTATGTATGTTTATATAAATATATATCAGGTTATTTTTATAAACTTTCCCACAACCTGTTTTATGATTAATGCTACGTTACACTGCACAAAAAAATACCACCTACTTCAAAAATTTGTATATTTAATTGGCTTGTAAGTTATAATGTAATTTTTCATGCATATCTTTCAAACGACGTTGCGCTTTAAGAAAGTCAAATTCAGTCATTCTATTTCCCCCAAGTATACAGTTAAGAGCAGAACTACTCGGATGAAAATGAATAACGCATAATTCTCCTAGGCGAAGTGAAAACAAAATAAAGACAGAAATAAAGTAAGACGTTGTTTATGCCTATCTGCCCATAATATATGTCTCGCTATACCTATTTTTTCACTCCAACAGACATACCGCGCCAAATGAAATGCATTGAATTACGCGATATAGCGTATAAAAAGAGGCTGCAATGCTGGCAGCACCCTGGAAAAAAGGGGTTTGGTACAAACAAAGTTTATAAAACGAACACCTGGTCCTCTGCAGCTCGTGCCATCGTATATCCATCGCGCGGAGTAAGAAATAAATCTTTCATAGGAAAATTAAAAATAAAAAGAAAGGTACCGGGGACCTTTTTTTATACTTTAGGAAAAAGTTATTGATAGAGAGCTTACAAGAAGATGAATGGAATAACAGAGAGGGACGCAGAGCTAGAATCCGTTCTAGCCAGCTGCTCCCACTCTGGCATGGACGCTTTATTTTGACTTGCGAGGGTCTTGGAGTATCGACTCAAAAGATGACCGGGTTCTGTTTCCAGCTCTTTTGTGCCACTTGGAGGTATGTCAACAGCTGTTTCGTGCTCGAAAAGGGCAAAATGTGTTCTTTTTTTGCAGCGGAAAGTGAGAGACAAATGTCATGGGATGTTTTTTTTTTTTTTTTTTTTTTTTTTTGAATAAACGAAGAAAATCGATAACTGAACAGAATATTTCTGTTCCAAAATAGGTCTAGCTTTTTTTTTCATATAATGTTAAGCTTTTTCAAGTTTTCTCTCAAAATTAATAATTAAACAAATAAATACCAAAAAATATCAGATTTATTTTAATTTGACAGAAGTTCCCTTAATAGTTTTGAATTTCATTCAAACTATCACGTCGAGATTTTATTAGCTAAGCTGTGCAGTTCTTCAATAAAGAAGTTATTTGGCAGCATTTACAAATTGTAATGCGATTTAGAACTGCATTTGTCCTCCGAAAATAAATTTAATACGCATATCACATGCTCAAATGAATATATTCGCTGTCACTTTTCTTAGTTTGTTACAAGTCTTTGAATATTTTGACCATTTCTATTAGAAACACCTTTAGTTTAGCTATAAAAGTCATTACTTGGGATAGTATTTGTAAATTGTAGCTCTTCTTAGGAAGATATTTGGTTTGCAAAGAAAATTTTAAAATGTAATGGATCTATATACAAATCTGAGCTTCAATTCAATAGAATCGAATATCTGTTATTCTAGTTCTATTATACACCATCTATGAAGTACTTGGATTCATTCTATTATAAATGGGATTACGAATAAGTTTAGCTTAATTGAAAAATTGTCAACCTAATCAACATAGAAAACCAGTAAGTTTTGAAGCCAGTAAATATTAATGTGACTACCTCTGAGCTGATTCACTATTCTCTATCATATTTAATAAACCAACTGAGGGTTCTGTTGGCTTATGGAACTGACAACAATATGCACATTACATTAATCTCATGTTCCCGGCATCTGTAATTTTAGAGTTACTTAAACAGTGTTGTGAACATGAAGTGATGGACAAATCACAATCCTGAAGAGTCATGACCTTCTTTGGTTCTCACCAGCTTACCAGAGATGAAATTTAATTATTTAAACGATATAAAGAAATAATTTTAAATCATTTGAATAATTGACCCATGTTAAGTTAATGAGCCTAAACTGCTCTTATGCGTTATTCTTGTTATCAATATATTCTTGGAATATATTGATAACAAGAACTCTGGAGACACAAAACTACACAAAAGCACATGACAAAAGATCACAAAATAAAAACTTAAACCCGTAGACTGTGAAAAGAGAATGAATGCTGTTAACAAATTAAAACCATAAAATAAATGAAACGAAAAAAGGAATAAGAAGGAATAAGATAAGAAAATATTTACAAAAAATGCCTTTCAATATCTGAATGTATAGGGTAAGAGCCTTTAGAAGAATCTAGTAGACATTGCATAATTTATTTTGTTAGCTTTCTTTGGCAATTTTCGATAAATATATGCATGGACTAAAGCTCCTCTGAGCCCAAGATCGAAATTTTAGCATGGGAGATGAAGACTAGACTAATTTTTAATATTTGGACAAATTCCAGTCCTTTTTTAGTAACTGTTTTCTATCGCGAGAGAGTATTATTTTGCATGAAAAGATATAGTTGTGTAGCGCTATTGTCTATCCAAATTTTCCCAAATCTTACAAAAGGAAAAAATGTATTCTTTGCCTAGAGTAAGAGTTTTATTTTGGCCTGAAAAGGTGCCGATGCTGTGCAAACATAATCTTTTACAACAATGTTTTTCAGAGGGATAAATTCTCTCTAGCATGAGAGCTTTATATTGGCATGAAAAGATATCATCGTTAAGCAAATAATATCATTTATCTCATTTTGCCAAATTTTACAATATAAAGAAAAGAGTATTTCCACTATAGCACAGGCTTAACTGTGATCATGAAAAGATATAATCGCTTAACAAGCAATATCACAAATCACGTTTTTTTCCAAATTTTACAATATAAAAAATTGCTACTTCATCTCTAGCTCTGGGGCTTTATTTTACAATATATAGAGATTGCTACTTCATCTCTAGCGCTGGAGCTTTATTTGGGTCTGAAAATGTATCGCCGTTCGGCCAGTAATATCACTAATATAAAGTTTCCCAAATTCTACTACATGAAGAAAATACCGAATTTTCATAATCAGAAAAGAATATTTCTGAGTTTTTTTTTCATATGTATCATGATCGTGCACATCTACTTGAGACCGCATGTCCATGTCTAAAATGAAAATAAATCAGTAATATTAATATTTGATATGATTGGCTTTCAATATTGGGTTCCTAGGTTCCTGTTTCTTGAGAAATTCTGAAAATTGAAATAGGCTAAGTTGCTTGTTACGTTGTAATATTTTAATTTAAGGGATTGAGAACATTTTATACCACATACATTTATATTTACATATCATGAGTAAAATATATTAAATTCAAAACCATTAAAATTCATATGAAAGTTAAAGGAATTAGCCTCAACGTGAATGATGAGTTTCTTCAAATGTTAAAAATTTTAGAAGTACTGCATTTAGTTAGATAAGTTCAAATAAATTACAATTTTTTTGAATTACAACAAATATTTTAGAAGTTTATTAACATTTAAAGAAGAATTTATTTCAAACTTTATTCATCTTGCAAAACTTATTATATCATTTCGCATGATTTTCCTTCAAAGAAAATCATTTTCGTTAGAAAAGTCGTCTGATAATGAATAATTAAAAAAATGAGCAACACACATCATTGTTACATCTTAAAGAATGGAAACTAATCATCAATTAAAAGACAGACTACAAATAAAATTAATGTCTTCCAAACAAAGGAAATTGAGTTACATAAAGCTTTATTTTGTGTCCCAGTGCTGCATAAAAACAAAGGTAAAGTTCTCTCTCAAACGCTGTTAAAAGTGCATTAGACGCAATTTAATTACCTTACTGTGTCTACACTGCTTTTCTGTCTTCAGAGTTTTGCCTGGCCCATTGTATTAAATTTTAATTTTTATATCAGCTTTGTAAAAACGAACGCAATTGTTAAAGATGCTGAACAAAGTAGAACTATGCGAAGTTGAACCGATTATAAAAAGAAAGCATTAGTTAGTCTTAAGTTTCCAGCAATTTAATTATACTCACGTTGGGAATTAAATACCAGATTCTTTAAGGGAAAACGAGAGATACTTTCTAATCCTTTGCCTATCGTTTCAAAAACCCGGAAGTAAGTTGTCATAGAGATTGCAATTTCGTGGGAGTTTCCTTTAATTTTTTGTGCAAATCATCTCTTATATGCTTGTTGCCAAGAAACGGTATGCCTGATTAAGCAGTGCAAGAAGTTTTTCTTTTATTGCTACAATTATTTGTGCTGCGCAAGTATTAATATTTGAACAATTCTGCCTGAATTAATGTAATGTACAAATTAAAAGATTAGCGAGTTTTTTGAAGAAAAGCTTTCAGTAATTACTTGATAACATCTTTGAAATTCTTTAATAGAAACTAATATCCATTTGATTGGATTTTTTTTTAAACAAAAATGTGAGAATGGAATAAGCTCTGCTTGTACATATCCTAATTGGAGGTATGTCTTCACAATATTACTAAATATCTTTCAAAGTTACGATGTTTAAAATTTAATTAATTTGATGCACATTATATATATTTATAGCTTTTTCCGAATTCTTCAAAACGTTCATTAATTTGGATGTCATGAATTTTTAGCCTAATGTCCAATTATACAAGACATTTTAAGCACAATTTCAAATTGTAGCTAATCAATGTTTTAATCATATCTGATAATAATTTTAAGTAATACATTACCTTTGAAGAAACTAGAAAACACAGTTATTCTTTCGAAAAATTTACTTCAGAGAATTTTCAGTACATCGCTTCTATTCAAATAATGTTTTCAATGATATTCTTAAATTTGAGATTAATACTTGTAAATCTAAAAATTTTGCTTTGAAAATAATCTAACATTAATTTGTTTTTACAAGTAGGAAGTAAAATTTGCAAATGTTTATGCACATGGTTAATTAAAATATTAAAGATGCATAGTTGTTTTTTAAAACTCATTAAATCCATATAGTGTAATCTGTTTGAAAAAAGAATCTTTTTATAGAAACAGCCGAATGAATATGATGTAAATTTTAATCCAGTTTCTATTTAAACAAATTTTGAACGTATTAATACATAAATTTAATCTTCAAAAATATTGCTTCTCAATGATATTTTATATTTATTTCAGTGATATTTTTTACTAATGCAACGTAAACAAAAAACAAAGAAGATTTAAAATTTCACTCTTTTCTATCGAGGACTCTTTATGTTTCCCTTTATTTGAAAATTGCAATATTTTAAGCAATTCTCCTTTTCACGGTTTAACGTTTCAACATGTCATTTTGCAATTTTCATAAGGTTTGGGCAATACAATGTAATATAACAATTCAACTTACTAATTTTCAAAACCTCATCGTATTTCCGAATTCTTTCTCTATTTCGGAAGCAGATTTTTTGAAAGAGAAGAAGCATAATTTTGAAGAAGAAATTTTGATTTCCTACTGATTAATTGGACAATCCTAAAGAAAATAAAAGATTGTTAAGCTAAGATTTCTCGAATTAATTATAAATTGTACTTTAAAATATATGTCGTAAATATAATTTTAAATAATGATCAATATCTATTTCTTAAACATGCAATTATAATTAAATGAATTATTTCGTATATGAACGGATTTAAGATCCTTTATATATTTGGCATTTTTGATAAAAGCATAACAAATTGGCATAAACTAATTGTATTGTATATCGATTAACCCTTTTAAATTTTTACCAACGGGTGACCGAGCTCCGCTCGGAGAAAACAGGTATCGAAGCTAACTCGAAGATTTAAATTTTCAATTGTGATTTATCAAAACAATACATGCCATAAGAAAATTTGTGAAACCATTGGTGAAAAGATAACCGGTTAAAGTGCACCATTGTAAACTATTCTAAACAAAGTTAGAGTTTGGAAAGGGAACTATTTTATACAAAGGTAAAGTAAAGGTAAAGATTGAAGTGTGTTGAAGTTCAATATTTTTGACAAATTTATTTAGAAAAACCAAACATATATACATACATAAGAAACAAGTTATAAACCTATAACAGCATAAACATAAAACTTTATTAGTTCGCCATATTGGCTATAGATGGCAGCACGTTACCTCTTGAAAATTTAAGTAGCCATTATGGCGAACTAATAAAGTTTGAAAATATTCTATCTGTAACTCCGAACTGCTCGACCGTAGCGCTTCAAAACCGGCGCCAATCGATTTCTCGTGGCCAAAAACCCCATACCCCCAAGTTTACCGGAGTTTATTAATTCTGGGGTGATTTTCGACTTGGCAACCATTCCTCGTATTATAGTATTAGATTACGCGCATCATTTTTAAAATTCCAAGCAATAAAGTTCTGGATAAGTGATTTTTAGCTATAAAATATTTCATAAAAAAATCATAAGAAAAAAAAACTTTTCTCATTTAAACTTAATTATCAAATTTATCCACTGCCGAAATCTACTAATTTTTTTTACATAATAAATATTAAGATAAAAATATAAAATACTAATAATAATGATTTAGAATGCCATATTTTAAAATTTCGACTATTTTGTATGAATAATTTTATGATTTTTCTATTGCACATTAAATTGCACACACTTTCTGATTAAATGTTACAGACAAGAATCTATTCTAAAAAATTGCTGTCTTTCATTTCCTTACAAATCCTTAGATTTCTTATGCAAATTCAGCTAATATCTGCTCTGATCCCGATCTAACTGATCAAGATTGATCGCCATTTAATGAAGTTACAAGTTCATGTCGATACTTTTACGTCTTCTTGCTTTATTGTATTCTCTTTTCTAATTATCGGAAATATCTTTTTTTAAGCTCATTTTTTTAACTGTCCAAAGTTTTCGAGGTTTTTTTTTTTACTTCACTTTCTTTTTTCAGAAATTACTTCATATATATATTTTTTGTTTGTTTTTTTACTACTGTTCAAAAGAGAAAAAAAGGGAAAGGAAAGAAAAAGATGTAACTTTCTTTTCGAAATTCAAAATCAATTCGGAAAATCCATTAATGGGAAAGCAACCATATTTGCTCTTTAAAAAAATTCCTCAAATTATTTTTTGACATACTTTTCAATGCACAAACATGATAAATAAATAATTTGACTCAAACAAATTAGCTAGAATATGCGACTCGAAGCGCTGCAAAACATTTAAATATTTATACAAAATGTACTAAAGGAAATGGTCTTACTCATTTGTATAAAATTACAATTGACAAAATATATTACCTAATAAAATTAATAAATAAGTTTGTCCCCAAACTTAACACAAGATTTGAATTTGCCACCATTCATGAAATAAAATTTTGGCAAAGTTATTTAAAAAACATGCAGTTGACAGTTTAGGGTTAGTAAAAACGTACCATTACGCGATCGAACAAATTTATTGTATTTTTAAACAATATTACAAAAATAATGTAAGTCCGGCGACCACAAGTCGAAAATTCGAGAACTCATCTCCAAGGTCGAGTGAATTAATACCACTGCATTTCTTTTTTTGTGAGTATTTGAAGTCAAAGATATATGCCAACAAGCCTAAAAGAACACGAGCAACGGAAGAGGAAATTCAATGATGCATAAACGGAATTCTGACACATTTATGCAAAATGGCAATAGAAAATTTTGACAAAAAAAGTGCGTGTGTGCCAACAAAACCTTGGAGGCCCTTTTCTTTAGATAATCTTATCTTGTGTACCTTTCGATTCTATAAAATATATTATAATTTTTTTAAGTGCGTTTTTTTTTTCGTTTATATCTTGCGTTAACAGATTATTCTATCGTGTAACACCTCCGTTGTTAGTAACCCTAAGCTATCAACTATCAAATAGTTTTGAAATAGGATTACGAACACTTTTACTCAACAAATGGTGGCAGATTCCAATCTTGTATTAATTTTGGACGCCCTTTAGTAATTCAGTGTATCTAAAGAATAACTAAAAATAGATTTAAAAACTGCAATCTGCACAATTTCCAAAATAGAGAAATTGATAGTATCAAAAAATTAATATCTTATATTATTAGACGCATTAATATATGAATTGATAAACTTTGTAGTGTCTCTAGTATCTGTAGACATTTTGGCAATGTTTTGAATGTGTTACCTTGTTTTACAAATATTTAAAGATAATTGTCTTGCCGACAAGCGGTTATGCCTTACCTATCCAAGCGTGTCTCATTAACCATTAATACAATCTTGACGCATTTAGTGACATCATAGAAAAGGAAATGAAACCATTTACAGATTGATTAGAGCTTGCTTTCCGCTGATTACTTTCGCAAAAGAGAAATTATATCACTCACCAATTCATGCAAATGTATTTCCGATTCGAAAGGAAAAATGAATTTTCAGCTTTAAGATTATGAACAAAAATTTATTACCTCTAATTCGGAATATCGCAGCAGAAAAATAATTTGGGTCCAATTACATCAAAAAGTATACTTTGACATAAAAAACTTTACATAGAATTATTTGCTTCATAATGCTATCGAGAAATGTTTTTCTTTTGTTTCCGCATATTGTCGTGCAAATGAAGTTAGGTTAGATAAACCATGTGTTAACAAAAACAAAAGATAACACAAGATAATCTCAACTTCAAACTTTATTCAAGGAACTAAACCTTACATCTGCTTCTATGCATAAGACGCGACGACTCAAATCTTTCAGATTTAGAAAGATACGGAAATTATAAGAACATTCTAGAAAAAATGAGAAACAACAGAAATTAAATCAAAAACAAAACAATTTTTAGGCACCTCGCCTGAAGTAAGAAGCGAACATAGGCTCTGTCGCTTTCACTTCATTGTATTCAACCATTGAGTCATTCAACCCAATTAGAACAGCTTTCCAAATTAGAATAATTTTCAATACAATGTTTATTTCCGTATCTTCAGATTTATAAACAAAAATTATAAAAAAACACATTGAATAGTAGATATACTGTCCGTAAAAAAGTTTATTTCTGGTAAAAATTTGATTTATCAGATTTGTTTTAGTTTCCTTTTTGGAACAAGGAATATTTATTTTAATATATAGGGCAAATAAATATTGCCCTACGAGAAGGTTAGAAATTCTATATATTTACACTTAGAAAAACGGTCAATTTTTATCTGCAGAATAACAATATTTACGTAATAAAACATGACAATTTGAAAAATTTTGTTAAATTATGTAAGAAAAGCTTTAGATAAAAATATATTAGAAATACTTTCGCTAAAAAATAAGAAAAATACTCTAAAAGAGAAAAATAACATATCACAATATTGTGACTTATATTGAAAGAATTTTATTTAGGCCGTTATTGCATTTTGAATAAATTGAGAAAATATACTTCAATAAATCAAAATTTTTTGCTTCAAGCTGCTGTTGAAATTATTTGAAATAAAATGAAATTCGGCATAACTAGGTATAAATAAAAGTAAAGAAACTGAGCGTCTAAATCTAATTTAATATTTAAATTGATATGAAAGCTAAGCTAATACATATTTCATTATAGCTATAATATAATATATATTTATTCTCAAAGCATATATATTTTTTAGTATTGAAAATAAAATCTGCTCAAAAGAGTTTTCGTTTGTATATTTCATTAAATTATCAAGCTTTCCAATTGTGCTCCAATTGTTAGATGTATGCTTCATCTATGACAGCGTTTTATATAATCCACCTATCTTACGATATTTATTATTTTATTTTCATTATTGTTTTTTAATTATTTTCATGAGATTTAAGTAAATGTAAAAAAACATTTATTAACTTGTTATACAAATTCAAATTATTTGTATTAGTATTCATATATAAACTGCTATATTGCCTACTATCTGAAATAATTTATTTAACTTCTGTTTTATCTAGCAAAATTTAGTTTCGTAAATTTTATCAACAATAATTCAAGGATGAACAACTTTTAATCTGAATTGTCTAGTTAAATAATCATAAAATTAACTAAAAATAAACTCAATTTTATTGATGAAATAACAGATAAATGGGGACACTTCTGAAATTAATGCAATAGTAATACTTTGAAAACTTTAATTCTTCAAAAATAAATACAACAACTTTGACTTATAATGTACAAAATTTAATTTTCAAAAACACAAAAATGGCGAATTACCATCTATATTAACTGAAAAGCATTTTAAATAAACATTTGTTGAATTTAAACAAAGGAATGCCAAGATGAATGATTTTCATAGATAACCTTGTAAAAAAGCAATGTTGGGATTGAAATTGTATAAAAACATTTTTAATTATGCTATTATTAGTAATATAACAATCGATCATTTGATTTTTACTACTTTCTATACTTATTCTCTAATTTATACAATGGACACAATCAAATTTATATAATCTAAAATGCAATAGATTCAGGAAATACAATTCTTTTTTCTTAAATTTGCAATCAGACTTTGCGACTCATTTAAAATTAAGTAACCAATCCCAATTAAATTACTCTATAAGTAAATTTTGAAATTATGTAAATAGTGTAGCGTCGTTAAGAAAACGTGTAAAAAAAATTTCAAAAATCTAGCATATGGTTAATTTGAAATACAATAGAATGTAACATTTCCTCTTTTCAAACATTTAAATTAATCAAATTAAACAAATATTTTTTTTAAAAAATTAGTTAAAATTATATGAGAAAAATTGACAGCAAACTTAAGTATTTAAAAATTTGATTATTTTTGTATTACATAAGTTTTTTTTTTTTGCGGCGTAATTTTTCACATCAAACGCTTATACAAGTATCTTTTGCTAAACTCAAATCAGTAAACATTTAAATAACTAACACCCAAATCTCATGCAACATTCAAACAACAAAATGTTCTAAAGATTAGTGACTTTTTAAAATTAGTGTCCATAAACAGATTTAAAAAATTATCTAATATTTTGTAGATCACTGAATAATGTATTATTATGTACCATTATGTGTTGGCAATATGAGCTGCAAATTATTTTAATTAAGTTTTTTCTATGAAACAAGAAATCATAATAAATGATTCGTTGGTTTGGTCGAGAAACCAATTAAATAAATAACTTTATAAGCATTGATATGTAACAAATCAATCAGAAAGTTCATGAAATCTGTAACATCTTACGATAACCTATATCGAATAAATTCAAAAAATATTTTGCATAATTCGTTAGAAAACTGTTAACCATTGGTTGTTACATAAAATGTTTAAAACCACTTACAAACAATATAAAGATTCATCAGTTTAAACAAGACCGAGCTGATCATATAATTCATAACGGAATTTCAGACTAGAAAATGGTAAATTGAGAATATGAGAACCAAATCCACTGCATAGACTTCATTCATTAGAAATAAAAGGATAGAATAATAGAAAATAAGGATGGTTCATTAGAAATAAAAATTCTAAAAAATTTCTTCCAGATATTCCCCAAAGGAACTTTTGAAATTAGAATGGAAGTGTTGATTGATTCAGATGCTAGAAGTTATTCTTGTCGTCTCCGGCTCCAAATGTGTGTTCCTTTAACCCTGCACAGGTCGTGGGGATTACAATAGTAACTTTAAGAGAGCTTGATGTTTAAAAAATAATTAAGAAAGAGTGCCTTGTTATGTTTAAAGTTGATTAAAGAATGTTGATTAATTATTTTGGAATTTTTTTTTATTTGGAAATGGACTACAATTGTAATCCGCACGACCTTTTACGTGACTTTATAGAGCGAGACCGGTGCAGGGTTAAAAGAAGAATGACGGCCAAATCTTGATCAGAAGGTCCGGAATTCGAGAACCGAATTCAACTACCATGTTTTAAGTCAGATTAGAAATTTTAGTTAAACTAGTTTGGCACAAGAAAAAAAAATTAAATCAGATTCTAAAGTTCTCTATTAAAACTGCATGGAAGTGTCAGTCACCATAGGCACAAAGTTATCTGCTACCATTCCACTCCAAACAGACCTAGTGTACTTTCAAAATTAGAATCTCGACCATATCTTTCATTTCGATATCAATAGGTCAGGTATTTGAGAACTGAATTCACCTCATATGTTTCAAGATTCAAAATTTTAGGTAAGCAAGGTTGGTACAGGGAGAAAAAATAAATCATAACGTAAAGTTAAATACTGAAATAGCATGAAAACTTCAGTTGAAATAGGCACAAAATCATCTGACATCATCCATCCCCAAATATAACTAATATACCTTTAAAATAAGAATAGTGGCCACATTTTGATATCGAGATGAGTAGGTCCGGAAATTGATAACTAAATTCACCTGAATCAAAGATTCAAAATGTTAGCTAAGCAGGGTTGGCATAAAAAAAATAAGGTATCTTCATAAGTTTTCTACTTAAATAGCATGGAAGCATCAGTCGTAGTAGGCATCAAGCCATCTGACATCATTGAACCCTTAATAGACCTAGTGCATCTCCAAAACAAAGAAACCGGACTAAATCTTTATTTCGAGATCAGTAGAACAGGAATTTTGGAACCGAATTCACAAGACATTTTTTAAATCAGATTCAAAACTTTTGTTAATTAAGATTAACACAGGGGAAAAATAAGGCAGATTCTAATATTCTCTACCAAAATGGAATGGAAGCAGCTGTCGAAATAGGCACAAAGTCATTTGACATCATTCATCCCCAAACAGACCTTGTATACCTTCAAAATAAAAACTGCAACCAAATCATGATTCCGATATAAGTAGGTCTGGAATAAGAGAGCCAAATTCACCTAATCTGATTAAAATTTTAGTTATCCAAGGTTGGGACATTCGAAAAGAAAGCCAGATTTTAATGCTATCTGCTAAAATAGCACGGAAATGTCAGTTGCCATTGACATCAGGCCATCTGATATCATTTCTCCTCATATAGATTCTGTATACTTTCAAAATAAGAATGGTAACCTTATCTTGATTTCGAAATCAGTAGATCTTGAATTTGAGATAATATTTCAAGTCAAATTCAAAATTTTTCATAAATATGGTAGGCACAGGAAAAAATTAATTAGATTCTAAGGTTTTCTACTAAAATAGAGTGGAAGTGTCAGTAGCCATAGGCATAAGGTCATCTGAAACCTTTCGTCCCTAAATAACCCCATGTAAATTGAATAAAAGTGACTGACCTAATCGATCAGTCTGCAAGAACTTTTAATCAAGCATTTTAACTTTAATCTGGTAACAGCAGCAGCCAGGCAACAAGGCAGAACCGAAAGGATCCCAGCGAGTGACTTTCAAATCACCGTGAAGAAATTTTAAACGCCGCGCACGAGCTGTCAATTCTTCAAAATCGAAGCATTCCCGAAAAGGGTCAGGACACGCGAAATTATCCGGTTTCCCGGGGAAATTAGTGACCCTCTTTAATTACACCCCAGGAAACAACGAACGGAACGCGCGCGAGGGCATAGTTTGCCTTCTAGAATTTCGGAAGTAATAACGGGGGAGTGATGGCTGGACGTCGTGTCATGAATTAAATCGCGAAGAATTGCCCTGGCTCCGGCAAAATTAATGATTTTGCTGGTATTCGGGGAGCTCGGGGGATGTTTAATTTTAGATTGAAGACTTGGGAAGACGGATTTTCCTCTGGCTATGGATGGACACTCGGGTGCCCAAGGATCACTAAACTTCGAGAAGATTTAAATTGGATCTATATATCTGTTACCAGCGTGTTGCCAGAAGAGCTTTAAAAAAAGAAATCATGCTCACATTTTCAATTTATCACTTTTTCCCTTACTTAAATTTAAACCTTTGCACTTGCATGGATTCTTTCTAAGTAGTGCATCATTTGTTAATTTTATTATTTTTAAAAAAAATTTGATTCAAATAAATACTAATCGATTGGCAAGCAGATATTGATACATTTTTAAAGATTTCAAAGTATAATTATTTTCAATATTGATTTGCTTGAGCAACGAACAAGCCCTTATATTAGGTGAATAATGATGCATTGAAATATTTTCCCAAGTATAAGGAGTTAACGCACCAAGTATAAAGAATTAAGTGCTTAAAGATATATTTCCACTGCTTTCTTCAAAATGCATTGAAATAAACAAAATTGAAATTATTCATCGTATATTGCATGTGGAGTTTAACTAATGCATCAGTTTATTGCATTTTGGGAATCTGATTGTTAAAGGAGGTTGAGTGCTTATTTTTAAACAGAGTTTTGTCAATTGGTGCAATTTTTCAGAGTGCTTTCATTTTTAACCCTTATCTCTCAGATTGTATCCATCAGACATCATATTGAAGTTTTAGCTATTCAATTTTGATTGTAAAAATACATACAGAATGTTAAAAAAAAGCAAATTTATTTTGTAAGGAAATTTAACTTGAGACACTCCAAGTGCAAAGACTTAACTTTCGTTCATTTCTAATTAATCTTTGAAAATGTCCCTTAATTAAAAAATATAAGCGTGAATTCAATTAGTTTACATATGTATAGCTGTCTTCACTGTTCTAGAATTTAGTATCCAAAGTCACATATAACGACTTAACTTCCAGTTTTAAATTCCAAAACACAATAATTGCCAATTTAGGTTTGAAAAAAACATATGAATAAATTTTAGAATCGATTTCTTGCAACTTTCAACTTGTTTCATTTATGATTTTTCAAAATACTTCTTTAATTATGTTGAAAATATCTTAGCTCGAGTTCAATTAATTTTCAATTATAAAGCTACCATTCTTGTTATAGAAATCGGTGTATAAACTCAAATTTGGCGACTTAATTTCGAATTTTCGATTACTAAACTCAGCAGCTTCACGTATATGTCAAAGAAATGTATAAATAAATTTTAAATTCGATTTATTACAACATCCAATTTATTTTATTTTTAATTTGAAGAAGAAAAAATGAACTAGACCGCTAAAGTTAGTCTGAAAAAAAATGGATAATTACCTCATATTCTGAGCTATATTTTATTTTTAATAAAAACTTACTTCACAAGGAGTTCAAAGAATTTCGTCTTAAAGGCACTTGTAACGCTTTTTTCAAGAAGCAATCAAAAATGCTAAGCAATGCTCTTTGTTTAGAGATAATTGCTTTTCACTATTTTTTCTTAACTAACCCAACTTTTATAGATACACGTGTTTTACTTTAAAAAGTATTTAATCTTTGTAGAATTTGGGAAAATGAGAAGACTTATGACAATCAAGTCAGGCTCAGTTCTTACAAAATGCCAAAGGCAATAGCTAATTTTATTAGTTGCCAGATAAAATCTTCTACATTAAAAATTAAATGGAATTATTTTTCCGTATTTTTTCAATCAGAGAATTCTTTTCAACAATATAAAAACGTAATGATGGTACGCTTTTGTTAATACAACAACTCTTTCACGAGAAAATTTTAATTGGATGTTGAAAGGAGAATAATAAGAAAAAGATTTTCTAAGAAATTTGAACTGGATCTTTATAGGATAGTAATTGAGAGGATTGTCTTTTTTTATTACAACACGGAAAAAAATTCTTAAAATTCAAAATAATAGGTAAAACTACAACTAGGGTATAAAAAAAAGAGTGTTATGTTTGCTTCTATATAGATACAAGAATTTTTAATATCATTTTCACAGATGCAAAATTATCAAAATTGATTTCGAAATATAACGTACAATGCCTTTCAGAGGAAATTTCTGAAAGTAATATGGTAGTTCATTTTTCCTTTATAGATTCTCTAAGATAACTATTTCACAAACAGAAGATGGTGTTTGGAATACTAGGATGAAGGAAAATTCCAAATAAACTTTGAGAGTTTTAGCATTCCGCAACCTTCAGCCTTTTGAATGTTCAATTATTTAATTCTATAGCTTTCAGAAATAGTAATAAAAAAGAATAGATTGATTTTTTCAAACTTAATTGGAAAATATTATTGACTTTTAAGTATGTATTTTACTTTCAAATATTGTATTTATCTTTCTTACACCGAAACAGGCAGGCTGGTCATTCAGTTTCAATTTACTTACTATTTGACAATTTTTATCGTAATATTTGGTTTATTTAAGGACCTAGAGGTCAAATATTGTAAGTGGAATTGACAAACTTCCATTCAAATTCAAATGAATTGTTTGAAACATAATTATTTAGTAATAATTTGAATTCTTATTTAAGTATTTTAAATACATATGTAGTAATAATCAAAAATGACTGTGCTTCAGCAATTTAGAGACGCAAATTTCACGAATGTTGATCATTGAGATTGTTGGTGGCAGTAGAATTTCCGTGGGCAAATCCATCTAGCAAATATGATACAATTGTGTATTCACCCAATGAAACATGAGAATATTTTGCCTGATAAGCCATCAGTTTCACAGTAAACCTTCAGGCAGTGGGGTGATTATTCTCTGTTTATACATGATTTAATGTTTCAATTTTTGACTGCAATTCACATCCGGGAATTTCGAAAATTTTCTGATACTCAGCATCCTTTACAAATATTTAGTTAATTGTTAGTAATTCTGAAATATGTTCCAATGATGTGTTAATCTCTAGATTTCTTGTGAATATTCAATTGATTATGAATAACTGACAGTTAATTATACGGCTTAGAAGAACTAATGCTTTATTTATTTCTGTTTTGCAGTTTCAATACCTGTCTTAAAAATTCTTATACATGATTTAGATATATCATAGTCTAAACGTTTAAGTTTATTGTAAATATGTATCATATATAAATAAATTAATAATTGTAAAAACATTTAATTTGCTTAGATAAATATAAAAGATATTTCTGAGGATTAAATAATACTTTAAATACATATTATATAAACCACCGTTTTATGTTAAGAGTTGAAATCTTTAGAAACTTAATACTCTTTTTACATTTACAAGATATCTCGAAAATTCCTGATTGGTGTGTACAAAGCTGTACAAAATGCAAAAATAAAATGTTCTTGCCATGTAGTATGACACGAGGAAAAAAAATACAATCTGAAAGCAGCTTGATAAAAAGTTAAATTGGGAAAATATCTAATTGGTTGGGAGATACTTATTTTTCTGTTATCCGAATCATCAGGCATTTTTAATTTTCTTTTTAATGGAACACATTAAATATTATCATGTTTCTTATAACATTGACGTAAAATAATGTGTTGTTGCTAGATTTTTCCTAATTTTAATATTAAAAACTCATATTTAGGCCATAAAAAGATTTCTTTTATCACAACTGGCAACTCAAAATTTCACTTCGTAAGTGTTTGGTAATCCCCTTGCTAAAACAGAGCATTCATAACTGAAATGTTGAAACCTTCTTAAGAAGTTAATGCATATCCATGAATAGATCGAAGTATATCCTTATAATCTTAGACATTATATGTAACTGTATAGCTATTTCTCTTTATAATCAACTACAATTTCGTCCTTTATAATTTTCTAGGAATTTGGTAGATTATTATTAAATGAGTTTTTACTACATAATTATATTTTACTATTCCTAAAATATACACATATATAAAATTTATTTTCAGATTTTACAACAAAATTCTCTCATAAGTATCTAAAATTTCAAAATAACTTTATTAAGACCATTTATTGTTTTGAAAAGACATTTCGTGAATACTTTTCAAACAATAAACTCATAATTTACCTGTTAACAGGAAGATTCTAAGTATTTCGCGGTTTTAACGACCTTCTAATTTATTGTTTGAGTTTTATTTTTACATATCATATAATTTCATATCATATTATACATATAATATTATTTTCTAAATACCTATTTAAACATTTAAATATCTTTATTTATACTCAAATTAAAAATAAATTTTATTATTTCTTAATTTTGGCATTCATATACATATGCATTCATAGATTTCATTTCTTTATTACTAAATATTATTATTTAATATAATATAAGAAATACTTCCACTTCTATAATCATTATCAAATAAAGAAAAATGACGCGAAACAATAATTTTGTTTCTGCATTGAAAATTTGTAAGGCAATTTTGAAAATTTTTTTAATTAGCGATAAGCATTTGCAAAAAGAAACGAGCTTTAGACATCTTACACTTTCATTACTCATATGTGTTCAAGTCGATTAATGTTCTTTACACCCTAGGAGGAAAATGATGCTGTATAATTGCACCGTACGAAAAATTATGTTGTTTATAAGTATACTCCATACGTACTGTAACATCAGTTGAGACCTTGAAAACTATGAACCATTTTCATAAAGAATGGTAGGGGCTGTTGCTGCTTTTTTCTAAACGGCCCTGTGGAGGCGAAATTTCGCAAACTCAGATCTGAAATTTGCCTGCATCTGACAAGTAAAAAGAAGTGTAAATGTCAGTCTTTTTTTGTTTCAACAGGCTTCAATGAATATTCTTTACATATATAACCGCAGTAAAATCTTACTGTTTTTTACACATTTCATTAAGATGACTTTGGTTGATCAAATTTCCTCTAATAAGATAAAATTTGATCACAAAATGTGAGTAGAATTGTCTATGCACCAGGTAGCACAGCCTGTTACACAATGGTGAACAATATTATACGATATTATTTAATATTTCTCAATATTGGAAAATAATACACAATATTGTGAATATTATTTTATATCTTACAATATTGCGAAAATTTTTATATCACAATATTGTACAATATTGTGAATATTATTTTATATTATACAATACTGCAAATATTATTTTATATTATACAATATTGCGAATATTATTTTATACTAGCCGCCTTTGGCGACCAGCTGGTTCGCCATGAGTAATGTGTTCTAAATTTTT
>JAPMOQ010059770.1:3960829-4012481 GCA_026543055.1 Argiope trifasciata
TTACTCCCCTTTCACATTCATTTCCATTTCTTTCATTCATTGTTCTTCTGGAGATAACTTCTTACGATCCTAAGCTTTATTAGCCAGAAAGAAGAATCTGGTATATATTGTAATTTATGAACTTTTTTTATCAATAATTTGCCGATTTTATCATTTTCTAATAACTTTAAAAGCAAAACAAATATTCCCGGTGGTTGGTATGTTTAAATGGCCAATTTTCTGCACTTGCATATTTTGGCTCAAAAAAATAACAGGTTTTCGCTTAATAAATAGCAAAAGCTTACAATGCCTATTGTGACCTTTTTTTTTTATAAAAAAAAACTTTTTGGAAGTTTAAATTTCGGCTGTGTTATATTCAATAAAGTTAGAATTCGAAATTGGGTATCAAACAAAGAAAGGGCCCTTATTGATATGAAATGCAATTCACGTATAAGAAATGTTACCTTCTCTGAGAAGCTATATGCAAAGAAGAAGGGAAGATCTCAGTCACTGCCTTCATTTACTTCATGCAACTAATTTACTGATTGGAGTAAGGGTATCCTCAGTATCTATTCCTATTTTTATAATAAGAAATTTTAAATGAAACTTGAAACTGAAAAAATATTTCATAAATAATCTGTGTACGTTTTTGGTTTCTCTAATTTGTTTGGAAAACTAGAACTCTGAATTCAAAATTTCTCCTTGATATTAAGTTTTTATATACGTGTATCATTGCTGCGTCTCTACATAAATAAATTGGAAGTTTCTAAAAAAAGTTAATTTAGGATTCCTCTCAAATTACTATCTAATAGATCTCTTAAAAACGGAAAATCTTGCTGTAAAAGATATTTTTACTGGAAAAGACTGATTTAGACAGCAAACGACATTGAAACTATTTTTGGAAAATAACCTACAATGTTGGAAGAGCTAAATATAACGTAACTTATCGCTCAATACTCTAAAGTGCTGCAAATACTACATCTGATGTCTTTGAGAAAAGTACTTTAGAGAATACTAAAGATATCACATTACTTTCAAATTATTTCCATTCTAAGAGGAAAGAAGAAGAAGAATTCTGTGAAAAGGATAGCTATTTCGTCTTCAACAGAGCAACCTAATGCTGAATCAATATGTAGAGTTGGTGGGAAGAAAATATATTCCCATTCTTTCTTTGAGCGAGCAACTGACACTCATCATTTAAGCAAATGCAACTCATGCATGTTTCATCAAGCGCTGAAAGAGGGCGCTACAAGTCGTCTGTAGTTTGTCTGCGTTTTTGCCTTTCTGTTTTTTTTATCCCCTTATTCCTTTTCTTTTTTTCTATCAGAATCACAAATAAGATAGTGATCTCCAGCAACAGTGTTTATTTCGAACAGTATTTATTCCAGGTTCTTTTTAGTAAGAAAAATTCTTCTAAAAGGGCTGAAAGATGAATAAAATACCTTAGAGAATGAAAGCTACCTTTGAATTGATGAATAAATAAAGCAATTTCTTTATTTATTTTGAAGGAAAATGAAAATTTTAGTCCCAAAAGAAATGAAATGTTTATTGATAAATGCAAAATATCAATTTTTATAATGATTTTTAAAGCAAAGTTTATTAAAATCCTTTTTAATTGAGAAATTACTTCTATATATCAACGAATAATTGTAGTTTTTGAAAGACATTGTAATACTGGTTTTTAGCTATCTTCTGTGCGATTTAAAATAAATCATGTATTTGAACTTTGTAAGAAACAAAAACTACCATGTTTTTTACATTCCCATATTTGAGCAAGAGCTCGCTGTAGTAAATTATATTCTGACTTGTTTGTCCTAAAAGTTTTTGCATGAAAAACAATTTTATAAAATTTTGACGTGGTTAAAAATTATATTTCCATTTATAGATGTGGTATTTAACACTACATTCATCCAATATATACTAGTGACACAAGTTTTATACGGAACATATAAACCAGCAATGATTTAAAAGATAAAAAAAACATTAAAATTGCAAATAAACATTAATTCAGATTCAATGAAATAAATAACTACTCATTGCCTCCGTACTGATTCAGTATATATGTGGAAAACAATGATATATTAAACTTGAATTTATTCCTCAAAATGATCATTTCTACAAGGAAAAAAATGTAAAGATTTATTTATCTGGAACCAGAAGTCTGTCACTTTCCCAAAACTAAACTATTGGTGCCTACACACTTTTCATCGAACTATGAATCCATTAATTCCCGCAGGAAGCGCTGGCAACGGTCCACAACCGGTGAAAAAAAGACGATTTCAGTTTAATAAATGTTTTTCGTGTTGGATGTGTTTAATTACCTTTGTTTTATCGGTGTTACATAACTTTTCCAATAAAGCCGCTTTAGCGTGTCATGTAACGAACACTTTAAGAGATATATGATGATCTTTCCCCCTGTTTCAGACACATCAGTTTCCGGAGGAATGGCTCGAAAAAATAGTGCGGGTTTCAGAATAAAGAGATTCTAAGGTTTATTTTTTGTCATGTAAAATTGTATTGTTTTTCAAAGGGATAGTGTTAAATATTTTGAATGCATGAATATTCGTTCAATTTTTATCAGGAGATCTTATTTAATAACTTCGCAACTAAATAGAACCAAAAACATTTCGAAGCAAATCGTGGTAAGAAATAAATATACATTTGAATTTTGCTGAGCGTTAAGAATGACTAAAAATTAAAAGTATCTTTTTTGTAGAAGGTGTACGAAAATAAAATGTTCTCAGTCTCTATATTTTTTATTGAATTCAGAATAAAATCGACACTAAACCATATAATAAATATTTCAGGCGATATAAATTAATAAGAAAAAATATCACCTTAAATTTTAGACCTTAATAATTGGGTCTAAAATTATTAAGACCAATTTTTGATTAAATAAAACATACTTGTTCTTTAAAGAATGTGGATAAATTTTTCCAATGGAAATCAAATACTCTTCGGATTTCTGCTTTCGGTATTCGGAATAAAAGGGAATGAAACCGTCATTTTATGTTTTTGATTTCTAGCCGTCGTTGATGACTTAATATTCCGCTCGGAAGATCAGCTTCTCTAGATATTAAACATATTAAATATAGGATACATGATTTAAATTTTTCCCATTGCTGCTTGTTAAGACTGAAAAACAGAAAATTAAGGTACTTATAAGTTTATTCTTGCCAAAAAAGTTAACTTAACATAAATTCTCTTTTGTCAATATTTAAGCAATACAAAATTCAAAAACAAAAATAACAATAAAGATTGCAAAATATCTACTTTATCTCTGTAAACAACAACATGTAGAAAAAAATTTACGCAACATAAACGAAAGCAGGAAATCTCGTTTACGTAAGAAATAATTGCCCTTTGTCACTTTCTCTGGTTACACAAGTAACATCTATGCTATTCTTAATTTTATGCCATAAACTATAAAGTGTGTAGCAGTCATTGAGGATTATTTAAGTTCCGAGAGCTTGCTTTATATGTGTCTCTCCTGTAATTACATAGATGTAAAACAAAGTTTTTGTAGTTCGTACAGCATGGAATGCGCTGTTAACCATCCTCGATGAAGCTTATTGTAGACCACTTTTGTGTCTTTATTTCATAGGAATATGTCATAAACTATCCTAGCTTTTTCTATGGATGTAACAGTGAAAAAGATTAACGATATGAAAAAAAAATAGATTTCATATAGAAATGGAATGGCCAAAAAGCACTCGCATGCTTGTTGGCCACGTGATCACACAACGCAAGTCAAAAAGGTAGTTGTTAAATTAAAAATAATACGTTAATTTTCATTGAACTGAGTTTTATCCACCCATCTCTGTTACGTGACAATCATCGCCATTTGTAATCTAAACGATTATGTTACGTAATCTTATATAAGTATTGTAAAACTAAATAATTGAAAATAAGACTTGTTTGCCATGGAGAGGTAAAGAACTAAGTAATTAGTTTAAACAATTAAATTTATTGGAATGATAAAACTCATAAAAGCATCGAACTGAGAACTTCCCCATTATTGATGGGACTTAGCTTTTATCCATATATAAATCTGCGAAAATAATCCCATTTTAATGTTTAAGAAATAAATAAAACCTTCCACATCTTAGATAAACAATAGATGACATTTTAAATAAAAAGAGTTATTGTCTGTAGGTGAAACATCATGGCTAGAATTCAAACCAAGGACCAACCAATCAGAAATGAGATGCTCTACCGAGAGAGCCAGAGTAATGAAATGTCAGTATATGACATTTTGACATTTGACCAGACAAACTGAAATACAGAAATTTTTTCAGAAATACAGTCAAAATCAATAATAAATATTTTTATAAATAGATTCAAAATTCAGAACAATCCAATTTTTTTTTGTGAAAAGTAAATATTTCTTTCCATTATTTCTTATTGCAATCATAGTTTCTTATAAACGTAAACCGTTAAAGAGAATCCCTTACAGTGTGGTGATGTCCGATACAATTAAAATGGCAGTTTATCATGGAAGGTGAGAACTGTAATTGATCTTTAATAGTTATTTCCAGTTACAGTATACTTCCATTCGTAAGAGGTATTTTACATCGTTGGATTGGAGGTAGCAAGTCCTACATCCCCATCAAAGAAACAACAAACAGTCATCATACCGGAAATTGCTCATTTTCATCTTTTAAGAACTCGCAAATAGTATGTAGTGTTTAGCAAAGAAGAACTTGAAATATAAACTTTGCAAAATTTAAAGAAAATTAAATATTTATAAGAATATAGACTCAAAATATACAATACTTGTTCAATACACAATTTTGTTTACAAATATAATTTTTAAATTTTTAAAAACAAATTATTTCATAATTTTCGAAACTTTCCTGCCTAAGCCATTTTAAATTCATTCAAACTAGCAAAAGAAAAAAGAATCCTTTTTAAAATCATCACTTTTCTTAACGAAAATCGACAAAATAAAAGTTTCAACAAAATAATGTTCCATCTATATTATAAGTTATAAAATAGTGAGCACATTTATTAGCCATAAATTATGTCATTTAAAATAAACAGAACGCTACAAAGCATATCTTACCTATGAATTATTAGCCTATTTGCACTCAGAAATGCTTTTAAAAGTTCCTAAAAATGATGTCAGAGTTATTTCTTAAATTCAGAATAAAGCGTAACACCAGTCTTTTATTATTAATCTAGTTTTCTTTTTCCTTCACTTTATAAAAGGCAAAAGAAGAGAAGATAAAACACTATTAAATCGCTTTTCTTTTATGGCGCATTTTTTTTTTTGGTGCAACCGAAATAATCTTTTATTAGGTTGATTTTCCATCGCTACTCATGAGAAGTTGGCCGTGAGCCAGGCTTTCTTAAATACCTTTCCCACCATGTGGTTTTTAGCAGTGACTTATATTAGATTCTGCACTTTTCTCCCCCACGAAGTTTTATTACCGTAAACATTATACTCCTCGGCAAAACTTACGTTGCATATTTTATGGTCCGTTTTGAATAGAAAACCATCTCTGATGTCAATCCAATATCGCTCATGATTAAATTGTGGGCAACAAGCCAACGCCTTGTAATGAAATTCCGATGACGCGTCGTTTCACAGGATTTGCTGCATTTTGCTTTAGTGCCTGCACGATGTTTCCTCGTTCCTAAACTCCTTGACGGAATTTTTGAAGAGTTTTATATGACACGATGCATATTTGTTAATATGCAGTTGTTCTTAGACGTCTTCTGTAAAAATATTTTGATTAAACTCGGTTCCTGGATTTTGAGACTTTCTTCATTTAGTTGAGAATCTTGTGTCTTTTAAAAGAATTGATTGTATTAGAAGAGACAGACTGTATATTGTCCGATGACGCGTTGTTTCACAGGATTTGCTGCATTTCGCTTTAATGCCTGTATTTCCTTCATCCTAAACTCTTCGGTGGAATTGTTGAAAAATTCTGTATGATACAATGCATTTTAACAATCATTCATGGGTGGTTGCCTTCCGTATAAATATTTTGATTAAATTCTATTCATATATTTTGAGACTTTCTTGTTTTACCTGAGAATCTTGCATCTTTTAAAGGAATTAAATGTTTCAGAAGAAACAGACAATGTATTGTCCGATGACGCGTCATTTCACAGGATTAGCTACATTTCACTTTAGTTCAGTGTGTAAGGATGTGTTTCCCCGTCTCTTAACTGCTCGGTGGAATTTTTGATGATTTATACGCAAAACATATTAACAGTAATTCGTAGTTCTTCTTCTGATAAATATTTTTATCAGGCTTTTTTGAATTTTGTAACTTTTTTTTCCTTTTATTTGAGAATCTTTGCCTTAAAGTGTCCAGTGCGTAAGGATGTGTTTCCCTATCTCTTAAATGCTCGGTGGTATTTTTGAAGATTTATATTTTAAGAAGATATTTTAACAGTCATTCGTACTTGTCCTTCTGATAAATATTTTTACTAAGTTTGTTTTGTGAATTTTGTAGCTTTATTCTTTTATTTGAGAGTCTTGCATTTTTTAAAAGAATTTATTGTATTAGAAGAGATACATGGTATTTCATTTGCTTGAGAAAATGATCTCAAAACTGCTTTATAGAAAATTCTTAGATTTTTATCAAATTTTGAAAGAAAGTCATTGAGAGAAAGTCTTGCTGATTATTTGACCGTTCGAATGCAAAGTGAATTCGGTAACTACAAAACATAAAAAACTAAAAACTTAAAATTTAATACACAGTTTAGTGTTTCAAATACAAAATTTTGAATAAAAATCAATTGCATGGTTTTCAGTGTTCACTTTGAGCATTTATACGCCTTATATAAAATTCGATACTGTAGAACTTTAGTTCAGATTGAATTTTAGTTAATCAGTCGGAAAAAGGCCTTCTAAAGCTTATATTATAACTTTAGAAAAAAATTCAATTAAGTTTCACATGAAGATCTGTAGCTTTTTTTTAATCACTCAAACTCACAATTTTTGAGGAGGGATAAGATTGAAGTTTTTATTAGAGGATATGGGAGAAAGTGGTGGAGAGAATACTCTTGCTAGCGGTATTAATAGTTATAAATGAGCCAGGATATTCTGGTTTGTAGAGCGTTGGACTCGTGTCTATTAGGTTACAAGCTCGAATCCGCCAGCCAAAGATTCCTCGTGTGTTGTACTGATTGACGTACGTATAAATCTGCCGTGGTCTCAAAGCTCTCCATGTCGTGAGTAATACCACTATTGGTATTGGTTTAGAGGTGATCGTTCTCTGAGTCAGGCCTAAAATATGATCTGTGGTTGAGTGAATGAAAAGGTCGAATGAAAGTCCACCCGTAAAAAGGGTTGTGACGTGTGAGTGGAAATGCCTATTCTTGGTCCTAGATGACCCCATTGAAAAAATCCAAATACGCACTCTATTGGCTCAAATCATTGTCTACGTCACAGTTACTTTATAAAAGTATGAGAACAAAGGATCTTTTATAAAAATACATTATAAAAGTATGAGAAAAATGATCTTTTATAAAAATACATTATTCATATCTAAATCCAAACATTTCTATAAATGTAACCACATAATACTCTTTTACTTTTTGATATGCAAATTATAATAAAAAATAGTAATCGTCGAAAAACGAGCTTTTGACGAATATTCTTATTTTAGACTTCCTGGAGTTGGAAAAATTCATTTTTGGTATTATTGATTGTTTTTCTGATTGTCTATGATAAAGAGAACTCAGAGCTGTTTTTAGCTAGAAAGATGAAATTCGGTCTCTGGCTTTTATATTAAATTTGTAGATTTCTACCAAATTTTGTGCAACTTGTATTCAGAGGAAGTCTGCCTCGCAAGTTGTTCGATTATACGCTAAAACAATAAATGCAAAACGAAGAAAGCTCGATGTATAAAATTCAACACAGATATATTATCTAAAGTGTAGACATCCATCAAATTTTGAGACATCTGATAAAAAGATGATCATCGAACGATGCAAACGCTGAAACTCGAACACTCAATGAATTAAATATGAAATTCGATCGGAGGTTTTGTAACTATATTTGTAGTTCTGCGTAACATTTTATTTTAATCGGTTTGCAAAAATTAGTTTAAACACAAATAGATTTTCGGATGCTATTAACCTCACACCAATGATTAATTGTCATGACTTTTACCAAGGACCATACTAAAGATTTAGTAAAAATAATTAATGCAAAAGGCTAATATTTCATAATTATTGTACCCAAATGACATTTAAAGCCTTCACTATCTTGCTCACGCTCAACAATTACTTGCGTGGGGAGGGAAATAACAGCTTTATTTAGGGATGTGAGAAACATTTTTGGATATACCAGTCTTAATGGTTCAAAAAGTAATTCCAACAATTACATTTGCATTATTGCAATATTATAAAATGAAATATTCTATTAAAATTTGATAGTTTTCTTATTCAAATTTTAATAGAATAGAAATTATAATAAGTCTCAAATTTATCATCAATATTTGGCAAATTACAGCTGTTGTTCATCTTTGTTTTACAAATTATAGATATTGTTCATCATTGTTTCACAAATTATAGTTATTGTTCATCATTGTTTCACAAATTGCTGCAATTATTCATCATTGTTTCACAAACTTTTGCAATTGTTCATTATTGTTTCACAAATTGCTGCAATTGTTCATTTTTCACATATTTGCAATCCTGCCCTAAATTTTTATTGTGAACTTAATTTTTTACGGTATTTTAATGGATATGAATAGTATATCCATAGGGAAAAGTGTTTAAAATTGTTTTTTAATTGTTTTCTCTCTTCTTCAGCGTTTTTGCTCGATATTAGTAAAGTTATTTTAAATTTTATTAGTATAGAAATTATAATAGGTCTAAAAGGCTGTCTTATTTTCACATCATTATTTCGTAAATTACTGCAATAGTTCATCATAATTAAGCAAATTATTGCAATTGTTCATCATTGTTTCGAATATATGCAGTCTGGAATAAATTTTATTGAAACCTTATATTTTATAAGATTTTAATGGATATGAATATATTTTAGATATGAGTAATATATTCACAAGGAAGGATTTTGAAATGATTTTTTTTCTCTGATATATAGCGTTTTTTTTACTGAGTAGTAGTAACATTATTTTAAGTTTTAATAGAAGAAAATGTATAATATATGTCTAAAAAGCAAAGTCAGCTTTTCACATCATTGTTGTATAAATTAGTTCATCACTGCTTCGCAAATAACTGCAGTTGCTAATCTTTGTTCCACATTATTGCAATCTTCCCTTAAATGTTTATTGTGAACTTACTGTTTACAAGATTTTAAGGGATATGAATAATATATTCATAGGAAAAGAGTTTGAAATAGTTTTTAATTGCTTTCCCTGATATTCAATGTTTTTCCTTGTTATTAGTAACGTTATTTTAAATTTTAAAAGAATAAAAATTATAATGAATACCTAAAAAGGAAAGTCTACTTTTCCCCTCATTGTTTCGTAAATTACTGCTATTATTTATCATTGCTTTGCAAATTACTGTAATTTTTTGTCATTTTTTCGTATATATACTATCCAGTCCTATATTTTTTCTGCGTCGTATTTTGAAAAAAGATTTTAATGAATATGAATAATATATTCATAAGAAAAGAGTTTGGAATAGATTTTTAATTGCTTTCTCTGATATGGAGAATTTATTTTACTTGGTATTAATAACGTCATTTTAAGTAATGCGCATATATTTCAAATTTCGATCACGAACGGCCAAAGATAAAGAAAAAGATTATTCAAACTATTCCGAATAGATAATAAGGAATGAGTGAATTCAGAATTGCCCAGCTTTATCCCTATACGTTGCTGTTGTATTCTGATGAATTGTATACCTAAATTTGAATTATTACCACTATACAACAACGAAATTCTGAGCTAACATTGGTAGCTAACCAATATATTATAGACAATTTTGATTTTCTTTCCATATTCAGAATTACTATGCATTCGACGTGAAGTACTTTAACATTTTAGCCCATATAGGATTCATGTAAAATTCGGGATTTGCATTTTTAGCAAAGTAGAAAAGAGAAAAAAAATCACCTTCAGTGTTTTTCTTCTCTTATAGGTAGATGGAAGCACAAAAGAATCGATGGTCTGAAGAACGTCATTAACATATTCTTTGATGCGTACCTAAGCCTGCTCAAACAAGAACAAAGCCCGCCTGTGTTTTGCCAATTTTATCACTGGAGCTTCTTTAGGAATGGAACGAAAAAAAAAACTAAATTTATTCTGCTCAATTGAATACTAAGAAGAACTTTCGCAAAAAAGCGGGGAAAACTTTTAGAACAGTGATATGGGAAAGTATTGATTGAAAAACTCTTTTTTTATTGTTATATATATAAATATAAAATATGGTTAACTCACCTTTTTGTTCTAAGAAAACCAGTTTCTACAGTGATGGCCAAAGCGGTTTCGTATTTTTAATAGGCAAAATCGATTATCTTATTCTTGCCTTATAAGTATACGGAAATAAACTAAATACGATGATAAAAAATTTTAAGAACACTGTATTAATTAATATGATCGAAATTATGACGGCAGTTAAAATAATTTAGAAAATGGAATTAAATTGTGAAGAAACAGAATTATTATTTTAAAACAGTGATATGGGAAAATATATATAGAAAAAAATATTTTGTTTGTGTGGATTTATATGTAAATATAAAATATGGTTAATTCATCTTTTTCTTCTACGAAAACCAATTTCTATGGAAAAGAGGAAAGACATTGAGTATTTTTAATAAGCAAAATCAATTGCCTCACTTTGTCTTCCAAGTACATGGAAATAAACTAAGAATAATTATGAAATTTTTTAAAGAAAATTTGATTGATTAATAAGATTGAAGATTACTTTCATAAATTCGAATTTGAAGGCTCACCCTCAGGCAAGGATTCAAAATAAGGGATTTTTCTGTGAGAAATCGGACAATGTCCAATAGTATTTAACCCTCGTGACCCGAAAACCCCTCGAAAATTAAAGCAAAAGAGACATACCAATTTTAACAGCAAAAAACACAAAATTAAATTCCTTGCCTGAGGGTGACGCTTGAAAAAGTCTTCAGGCTGGATTCTTTTTCTATTTGCTGTAATTCTGATTCTATTGTATTCCTTTTTACTTAGCTTAAATTGTTAATTAATTTAGATTCATCTATAGTTTTAGTTATAGCTACATTTATACTCACTAAACACAATGATTTTTTTAATTTAAATTTTAAATTTGTTTGAATGTGAAATAGTTTTTAGTTTCCCTTCCAATTTTTAGTTTCGTTTACTTAATTATATTAATTTAAATTTGTTTCATAGATAGGTTTTTTTTCATTTACTTTTCATTTTTGTGAACTTTTTGTTGTTAAATTATGTATTTAAGATTGTATATGTATTGTAGATGCAAATAAACCAAGCAAAATGATAAAATTTATAAAGAAAATTCGATAGAGCTAATATGGTTGAAGTTTTCATTTATAAATTGAAATAATAGGAAATAGCATTTAACTATAAAAATTAAGAAAATGATATTAACCGCTTCATTGTTTTGCCCGTATGTCATGCATTAATCAAATTTTTAAATTTATAAGCAAATAATAAGCCATAACAATATAGTTTAATATTAAAATTACTTCGACTATATAGATAAGTCAACTATTCGATTAATTTCCATTTGAATCAAAATAAAGTAATATTCTCAATTTAAAAGGTGTTATTAAAAAACAAAGAGAATAAAATACTTATGGTCAAATTGTAATAAACACTTAATCATGAATTGTGTCATATGATTTTATAATTGATTATGTTCAAAAAAGAAAATTTAGATTGAAACAGATTTTTTTGTAATATTTAGTGAAAGTATGACGTCTTAGTTACATTTCAAGATACTCTATAATTTTTGGTAGAATGTTTCAACTTGCAGTTTATGATAGTGAAATATGACGGAATAAATCTTTGAAAAAGGATATTTTCGAAAAATGTAAATACCCACCTTAGAATTAAACAAACATTTATTAATAATAAATTAAATTAATATTTTTTCTAGTACGATTTATGCAGAATTTTGAGTAAATTATTGCTTTTGATTGCTTATATTTTTTGAGTAAATTATTGTTTTTCATTTTCATACATTGAAAAAATTAGGCTTTTCAAAAATAGTAATGAATGCAATATATGTCAGTTTTCCAATATTCGTCCAACTGGAAAACTTGATCTAACATTAAAAAAAAAGTTTAAAAAACTGATAAAAGGTTTGAATATACAATAAATGCTAAACTATATATTGCTATATAAATGAATGCTTAATTTTATTAAATATGTTTAGCCATTGTAAATAAATATTTCATATCTCCAAAACCTTTCACGCTGAAAAGTAAATAAAATATCGATATTTAATTTTATGAAACAGTTTATGAAACTATTGAAAATAAATATTTAATATCTCCGAAACCGCTCCAAAAATTCCCGCTCTTAAAAATAAATAAAATATTGTTGTTCATAGGAAAGTGCAAGGATTTATTTTAATAAGCTCTAAAATAGTAGTAAGTTTTACTATAGCTCCTAAATGTTAATATGAAAGTCATTCTATTATACGATTTGAATAATAATTCTTATCTAACAATAATGAGAAAAATAATCCATTTCTAAGAATAGAGAACCAGACTCGAAATAGAACTGCAAAGGTTTGAAATTAAATTCTGAGGAAACCGAATTTATTTTTTATTTTGCAGATTATTCAAGAAAGCTTACAGAATATATAAAAATAATGCCTTTTGTGTTTAGTATGAAGAATATTGTCAGACTTAATGAAATTGAAATGTCAGGAATCATTCGTGAAAAAGTCATGGCAGACATGTGCATCGCATTTGTTACGAAAAACAAACGAAACTAATAATTTTCAAATATCATTGACCATTTCACTGGAAGTTGTCAAATTTATATTTAGAAACCTTACTGACATTCAATGCAGCTGTACATCATATTGAATTGAGAAATATTTTAAGCAGCTAGATGCAACGACGATCATAACAACAAGTCATTGAAATAATACACATAATAAAATAAAATACGGTTCGCATATTTCTTTACTGTTACTGTACTCTATTTCAATTTATTGCTAAAACTTGCCTGAAAAGAAATCTTATTTGATGTTTATACCAAAATTATTTTTGTGCATACCCATACTCAGGTCGGTTCTCGTAAACTAAGAAATAATAAGTAAACCTTTTCTTTCAATAATCCTACTTCATTTTTTTTTAATTTTAATTTTAGTACATTATAAATATTGTCTTTTTCTAAATGTTCTCTTGAATATAAAGCACTCTATTCATCATTCATAAAAATGCCGCTTATCACTTTTTTAATGCATATGATATTTATTTAAAATGTAAATTTATCTTTGAAAGAACAATTAGCGAACGATTTCAATCAATCTGCTATCCATTTTGAAGATTAAAATATGGCATTCAATGTTAAAACTTAAAATAATGTATCCCTTTCTTAAAGGAATATTTATAACAACTGAAACTGAAATGTGTAAAAATACAATTCATTACATATTGGTAATAGTTAAGAATACTTTTGGAACAGGAAACTTATTTCTTTAATATTTCCTTTGTAAGTATAAATATGAAATGTTTCTGATAAGCACTTAAGCTTAAAATTGGAAGAAAAAAAACTTCCTTCCCTAAAATCATTTTCATCTTGCATTTCCTCGTCATATTTTTATAAAGAAAGTATGCTGCATAATAATATTTGCATCTAAATTATTACTACTAAAATATCTCCTTATATAATTATCCATTAGAATATTTCCCTCTAAAATCTTGTTCTAAAATTAGAAAATATTTTTTCTGTATGGTTTAATGAAATTTTGTTTTATTTATTTACATTGAATTATCACACATTTGGTTTGGGGGAAGAAAAGAGGATCATACGTTTAACACCAGCGGTTATATTCATACGAGTTGTCATATTCTTGTATGAAAGACGAATATTGAGCTGAAGAAGCTTAAAATGCGGAATCATTAAGATTAAAATATTTTTATTGATTATATATGAATTTCTCTGGCGGTGACCTAAGATTTTATGATAATAAATTTTAAATAAATAAATAGATAGATTAAATAAATAGAGTACTTTCCTAATTGTTACAACAATGGGACATTTTCTTCGTTGATGACAGAGCATATTTTCCAATTATTAATACCAATTACATTCCAAATTACCCAAAGACAGTAATGCATGAACTGTATTTAGTATTATATAACTGATTGAATTACTTCGGGATGCTTTTTGAGGTGGTTGTTCATCAGATACATCGGAAGATGAAATATAAGTTAAAGATGTTTTTTTCCCTTGAAATACTTTGAGGTGCTTTTCAAGGTGACATATACTGCTTGATGAAGTATAAAAGAAGAGTGGTCTGTTTTTAATTGAACTATTTTGAAAATACTTTTCAAGGTTACCTACTCATCAGATGTAAAATGAAATATCAAGGAACCTAGTTTCGCCTCTTGAACCACTTCTAGGTGACCTGCTCATCAGATTCACTAGAAGGTCAAATGCAGGGAAGGAAATAGAGAACTCTATATCAAGAAAATTTTTATTCAGAAATATTGGATTGATAACACAGGGATACTTGCTCTGTACTGCGATTTTTCTCTTTTTCTCTTCTAATAGACAAGCGTATAAAATTAAGCTTGTACGATGCAGGTAGCATAAACAAAATTGATATAATCTCAGCATATTGAAAATTACATTTCGTTCTCTTTTTTAGCTGCATATAAATATATATATATATAAGGATTTTGGATTTTGTTTAAGTTTAAATCTAAATTTTGTTTGTAAAAAAAAAAAAAAAAATATATATATATATATATATATATATACAAATAACATTTAGAATAAACATAAACAAATTCTCCATCTTTAATGTAATAACAATTCACTAAAATTGATACTGTAGTTATATTAATTATATTTCATTTAGTTGAATAATACTTAAATAGACAAATATATTAATAATAAATTGATTATATAGTATTGCATTGTTTAAAAATTAAGAAAAAGTATTGTTATGTGCTTTTCGGCTAAAATAATTCCTCAATTTAACTTATCTCCCAGATCTATTCCACAAAAAACCCTCAAAAATATTATTCAAAATACTGAATATACACAAAGATATGTCAGAAAAGCTCTTATAAACTGCCATCTTTTTTTGGCAAGCTTTAAAACTGAAATTTGCTCCAACAGAATCTAAGCTTCATACACTGATGGGAAAAAAATCCCACTAGGAAGGAGCTGTGCTTGATAAACGAAATTTGGTAGGCGTGTTTATACATCTGAAAGATGACGTCGATTCAAATTTCGAGCTACGCGCGTAAGTGTGGCGCCAGTAGCGACACTATGAACATGCAAATGAGGTTTGCTTTAAATAAGCGCTGTAAAGTTCGTGATCGGTATTTATAGTTGAGATCTGACTTATTGGGTTAATGTTAGTCAAGGATGCCTCTGAGAAGACGAAGAAGCCATTATCAACAGCTCACTGAGTTTGAACGAGGTCGTGTTGTAGGGCTACGAGAAGGTGGGTTTTCTTTCCACGATATTGCTGAAAGACTTGGCAGGAATGTATCCACTGTGCATGAGTGTTGGCGGCAGTGGTCAAGGGAAGGTATTGCCTAAAGAAGACCAGGTTCCGGGCGGCCACGCGGTACTACTGAGAGGGAAGACCCTCGAATTCGGCGTATGGCTGTGGCTAACCGTACTGCGTCTGCAGCTGAAATTCGAGCTGCAGTTGGCACCACAGTGACACAAAGAACTGTTACAAATCGGTTACTTCAAGGACAGCTCCGAGCCAGATGCCCTGTACAGCGCATTTCACTAACTCCAAACCTCTGCCGTTTGCGACGTGAGTGGTGTCAAGCTAGAGCTCATTGGAGGACGGAGTGGAGATCTGTTGAGTTTTCTGCTGAAAGCCGGTTCTGCCTTGGTCGCAGTGATAGCCGTTTGTTGGTTAGAAGGAGGCCAGGTGAACGCCTGCTAGTGACCTGTCTGCGGCCTAGACACACAGGGCCTACTCCTGGAGTTATGGTTTGGGGAGCAATTTCGTATGACAGCCGTATCTCACGCACCCTGGCTGCAAATTTGTACGTCAGTCTAGTGATACAACCTGTTGTGCTGCCATTCATGAACAGCATTCAAGGGGGTGTTTTCCAAAAGGATAACGTTCGCCCTCATACTGCTTTTGTAACCCAACATGCTCTACAGAGTGTCGACATGTTGCCTTGGCCTGCTAGATCACCAGATCTTTTTCCAATCGAGCACGTATGGGACATCATTAGACGACAACTCCAGCGTCATTCACAATCAGCATTAACCGTCCATGCATTGACCGCCCAAGTGCAACAGGCATGGAACTCCATCCCACAAACTGATATCCGACACCTGTACGACACAATGCATGCACGTTTGCATACTTGCATTCAAAATTCTGGCGGTTACACCGGTTACTAATGTACCAACATTTCACATTTGAAAGGGCTCTTTTCGGCAATGGCTCTACCTGTGATCTTGAAACTTTAATCAATTAAATATGTTACCTAGACAAATGTATTCCTAAAATTTCATTACTGTACAATAATTTTTTCTTGGTGTTAGGATTTTTTTTCCATCAATGTATTACTATAGCCAACAATAAAAAAGAAACTGTATGCAAATTTGCAATTGCATGTACATTATTTTTTAGCATGAAAGAATTTAATTTATGTTCCTGCCAGCATATTTGTATTTCGGTTGATAACTAATGTAATCATATGCATTGTATGGTTTAAATACCTTTGTAAATTTTTACATGGAAAATAAGGATGCAATATTTCTGTACTATATAAAAATACAAAATTGCGATTGACATTGTTAAAAATTTTACACATGAGGATACTTTGTTAGTTAAACTACAATGTATAGTTAAATAAATTCTCGGGAAACTCATATATTTTCAATGGATCTATATCAGAAATGAACCCAAGCGCAATTTATCAGAAGGTGAATAATCGAGAAAACCAAAATATTCCTTTCCAAGTTGTGCATTTCGCCATGGAAAGTACGTTCAAAAGTGTCCCTTCCACATTTCAAACACATGGCTGTTTATTCAGTGTGGCGATCTCGAGTGACAGGCGGGAACTTTCGTCGGGAAACTGTAAAAACAAGAACGAGAAGCGGTAACCTAATTAAACAAAGTTAATGTCATTTTAATAATGTTTTCAATCTTATGAAAACATTTTAATCAACGCCTCTCCTAATTTCGCCGAGATTTATTTCTTAATTAAATCCTAGGCGCTGTAATAAGGTAGGTGGCGCTGCATTTCATTGTCAGTTTTTTTTTAAAGAAATCTTTCATCACTTTTCTAGGCATGGCTCCACCAACATAAAAGATTAAATTTCAAAATAAAACTTGGCGTCGTATGAATGTAGTTTTAAAGACATTTTCCATGTATGTTTTTTTTAACTCTTCTACTCATTTCATTCGGTTGACGAAATAAATTTATATAATGTTGAATTCAGTTTCCTAGGTTTTATAATATTTGTAAAAAAATTATATTGTAATTTTCATTTGGTTAAAAAAAGCATTTAGATTATTATTCTATTTTCAAATGCTTTATATTTGAATTTATCAAATTATTTCTATTTCTAACTTTTTACAAAACAACTGGCATATTATTTTCGAAATCTACTAACTCCTAAGTATTAGGTTTCTATGAACTTTTGTTATTTATGAACATGTATTTAATTTATTTTTGACATTTGGCTTATATTTAAATCGTTGTTTTTAAATTTTTCTTAATTTTTTTTATGTCTAAATTTTTCTTTGAGCATTGTTTATGTTTTTTAATTTACAGCACCATGTTTTATTTTTCATTGCTTTAGTTCATAAGTAATAATTGTAACAATTTTTAACGCTTTCTTTATTTTTATTTGTTGGAATGAATCAATTTTTCTTTTCTTTTTAACAGCATGTTTATCAGGACATGCCTTTAGCAATTTTATAAGGGTGTCCCAAAAGTTTCATTCTCATCGTGCTATGAATGGCCTTATCTAGCTCTGCCTTTGTAAACCTGCCGTCTTATTTATTGGCCATCTATGTCATCGGTTTCAGTTGTACCAAAGCTCTACAACAGCCTAAAAAAGTCCTTTTGTCCATTTGGTGGGATTGGAAAAGTGTAATTTTATACGAGCTCCTTTCTCAAAGTGAAACAATAAATTCTACGAAATACTGTCAGCAACTGGATCAATTAAACGCTGCTTATAGTAAAAAAAATGGTCAAAAATAATTAGCCGAAGTGGCGTTGTTTCTCATCATGGCAAGATACCATATATCGCATTTATCGTAAGAAAGAAACTCTTACAGTCTGAGTGGGATGTTTTACCGCATCCTGCATATTTTCTAGATCTTGCTCCATCTGATTATTATTTCTTTCCCTCCTTGAAAAATATTCCTCGCAATAAGCGATTTAAATCCATCAACTATATATCTTCTCTCCACAGCAATTTTGGGAAAAAAGGCATTATCAGGCTTCCTGAGAGATGTTTTAGTTTAGTTATATTAGCGTCCCATTTTGAAACAACACTAGGGCTACTTAATACTACCTCTATCAGATGACGAGGACGACACTTGAGCGAGGCATCAAGGCATCAAATAAGTTTTTACTTCAGGCCAATTAGGAAACACTTTTCATTTGAGAGCTAATTACTAATTTGATCTTGATCAACATCTATCTTTTGTAACCAGATGTGGTGTCATTAATGATTTGCAATTTTAAATTTTAAAAGATTCTGATTGTTTAATTGTTCTGAATTAATTCGAATTTTATTATTATTATTTTCTTTTTTTTTTTGCATTCTGGAAAGAAAATTATTAAAAAACAGCTCAATACTAAAAAATGATTGTTTGTTGGACAGTCCAGAGAATAGTGCAGCGAAATTGTAAGATTTTTTTTTCTGTTTTAACGTTTCTCTTAACGCATAGTTAACTCCTCAGGTTTTACACCACAAGTTTATATCAAATTAAAAACTATTAAATTCCTTACATTTTCAAGCTCTTATTTTTCGATAAGTTTTAATATGTTTCTAAGTAATGGTTCTCAACTATTTTTTCGTTTTCAGTTATTTACACCCCACTGGATCATCGAATCGGCAAGTTGTCTACATGGAAAAAAACTTTTAAGGATGTATTTTTACTTTTAAAAAATTCTTAGTTGAAACATCAGTTTTTATTTTTAATTTTTTACAATTTCTACAATTTTTAGACACCCTACGTTTTTGAAATTTTCAGCTACATGTGGTTTGTTGCATACTGACTTTTTATCCGCTTCAAGTCTATGATCACTGCTCTGAATTTGTCAATCGAATTCAGCAACATCCTGTGTGTGAGTGTGTTATTTTATTCAATTTTCACTTACATAGAATTGTCTCCTTTAATACTTTCTCTCATACTCTTTAATAAGGTTGTTGCTTCAGAGAAGGACTTACATAGCATTTACAGGCAATGGCTACGAAATATTAATTTCTATCCTGAATTTAGTATCTTAACTGAATCTGTTGTTTGTCCTTGGGGAGTTATTTTGACAATAATCCTTGGTTAAATAGATGCGGTAAGTAGATCCGAAAATATTCTTTATGTATTATACCTATAACCATCTCATAAGGGCAAGTAATAAGAATTCATCACGATTCATCACGTTTTATCGTGATTGGATGAGCGGTACGGCTGTGATTAAGAGACATACAGACAAACATTCATTTTTAATTAGATAACATATGGCTTAAAAAGTCATTTTTTTCTTATAATAATAAAACATATGGTTCCAAAAATCCTTTTTCGTTTGTAGTAAAATAACAAACTAAGAAAGCTCAAAATAAGAAATATTAGTCCAGATAGGAGACAAACTAGGATAAATTAATATTCAATTTAGAAAAACCTACTTTCATTGTGATACAGGAAATCCAAGATAATCTTCTAAAGTCAATTTATTATTTGATAGAATTTTGGATATATTTTGGTGATATAGCAAATATAATCTTTTGCTACTTAGCGGCATAAAAGTTGATCTGACAACAAGTCACCCTTACTTACCACAATTTATCACACATTTGCCTTTTTCCTCAAAGTGTGGCCGCTCGAAATCTGCAATGCAAATGCTTCATTCCTGTCATTTTAAACTGCAGAGTAATTTTCCACAGATAGGAAAGCTAATTAATTCTTAATACCTTGGAAAAATATAAGAAAAAATTTCCAGGCTTTAAGAGGGGATGTGTAATAATCTAATTTTTTTTCTCTCGGCTTTGGCTGTGGTAGTTTAGGCTTAGCGTCCGGTCCTGCGAATCATTTCCATTTTGTGGTAACTCGGGATCTCTCGACGGCATGGGCACAATGGGCAGGCACATTGTCAGGGGGGTTTAATGAGAATTTAATGGGGGCTGATAGGACTGCACAAATGGGAATTTAATGGTGAATAGTTTTCTCCAGGTTTTGAAAATTCCAACTATATCTTTTGCTTTCTGGGCAATTTCTGAAATTAGAGAAGTACGATATTTTTTCATGCGTTATTGGGCAAAAATATGAATTTTTAGAAAGTTTTTCACGGGAAAAGAGTAGAACAGAATTGGGAAAGCAAAAATATTTCTTCCGAGTTTTCTGTCTTTTTGAGTAAGTTTTAATGTACTTTGTTTGAGGATGGCAATATAATCTGCAGAAAATGAAAACAAATATAAATTGTACAATTTCATTATAGTTAACAGAATTGACAGTTGTAAACTTTATTTTACATTTGTAAATGGTTATATACTACCAAGTTTTGTTTGTTTTAATATAAGTTGAATGACCATACAGTAAAAAGCAGCAAGTCTCGAATATAAGCAAAAAAATAAGTTTGATAGCAGTTGAAATTCAAAATAAAATCAAACCTCACTTAACGATTCGTGAATATAAGGAATGAAATAAAATTTAAGAAAGTTACACCCTTAACTAGAGATATTTCGCAGAACATGTAGCAAGAATATATCTTGAATGACCTGTATCAGTTGAGTGTTGGTTTGAAAAGATTATCTTTATACGCATGGACGAAGTTTTGGCACTATAACATTTTCAAATACGACTTAGTGATGTTTGAACAAGCTCTTGTGCAGACTCAATTAACAAGATTTTAGTTTGGCTAAGTGTATGAACGGATAGCAATGAAAAAATGAGCAATAACTAGCTGGTGGAAGAAAGTGGTCAAAAATACAAAATATATCAGTGAACAGAATTTTGTAACATAGCAAAAGCTACTGAAAGAATTATAACTGGGAATAATAAATTTCTAATGAATTAATGAAGATGAAATCTTAGAAAATTATTGCATCTAATGTTAAGAAATATCACTCGGATAAGGCCGTTACTTTTTCCTACTACCCTGCCACCACTGAACAGTATCGACAAAATTTGTTGTGGCCGACTGCTATCTTTAGCATAGTCCGTCGATAACACTGACCGATTCACTAAACTGACAAACTCTTCAAGGCAATTGGCCCATAACTACAAAGTAACCAATCACTGACCTTCCTCCTTATTTTCCCATTCTCCTGTCTTCATATCAAACAAGGAATATGCCATCACTCAAAGAACATCTCCTCGAAATTCTCAATATTCCTCCATATTCTCGTTTCTCAACAACATGAATTCAAATACTTTCAGACAGTTGATAAAAAATTGACAATTTTTATCATCAGGTCCTTCAGATTTTTAAGACTCATAAGGCCATGACTATGCTCACTATAGTTTTATTTATTGATGCTATGTCTGAATTTTGCACAATTAAAAAAAATCTCTTGCTAAAACAAAGAGATTTAATTCTGTATTGTGGTCTGACATAGTAATTTATTTCTAAAAACGCTGTAATATACAGAATTTTGAATGAAACACGTTTGTATTGATATGTTTTCTAAACAAAAAAGGTCGATAATTGATTTAAATTACATATAAGTACTTCCATTATTCCTTTTTTCCTTGAGTCGTTGTTTTTTTCTGCTATACACATTTACATCTCAAATATAAATGGCATTTGTTTATGAAATGAATTTGATATATTTTTAAAAAATAAGTTATAAGTATTTTTTTCATATAAAATTGGATTAATTCAAAATCTCAAGAACCGGTCCTAGACTAAGAGATTTCTTTTAATTAATTATTGTTCTTTATGTTTCTTAATTGTTTAATTAAATGTGGAAATATTTGAAGAGCTAATGAGAATCACTGCAAATCAATACTCACCAAGAGATTGAAACCTATTCCGAGTTTGGAATCTGATTTTGAATAAAAAGCTGTCAGTCCATGAAATAGTACAAAAGTGTAGGAATGTTAATAGAAAATATGTCTTAATATGTAAATTTACTTAAATTCAAAGAACAAACAGACTAATATAAATAATTAAGCAAATATATGCATTTTTATTTAAAGCTTCTTCAAAACTCTTGGGGCATCTAATAAACAGCCCACTCATTTCATTAAGAGAATGAAAATTTCATAATTAATTCCCGCAAAGTACCTCAAAATGAGTTTTCCCGGCCAAGATCAAGCAGAGCCTTAAATTAGGTGGCCGCCCGTTATTAACTCGGTGCCGAGATGAAATCCAGCTTTGGAAGTATCCGCTGACATTTGTTCCGACTTAATTTCAGAGCAACAGATGGAAAGTTCTCAGTTTGCACACGATGTTGAAATGCATGCTACCGGACTTGACGGCCCGGCCTACTGTTATGTTATGAGACTGCGGAGATTAAATAACAAATAAGTTTGTTCCTTCAAATTCAATCACCGGACACGGTTGCCCTCATCGTGGTATTCTCAAAAGATTTTAATTAAGTACGTCTATTTGCTGTGTCCCTTCCTCTGTATGTGTGTGTGTGTGCCGTTTCAAGAAAATGAAATATTAATGGCTGTCTGCTTGGAGATAATTTAAAGGACCTTTATCAGATTTGGTGAAGAATATATATAAACACAATGATCGTTTCATCAATGTTATTGTTAAATAAACATTTTCATATGAGCTGTTTGAAAAATCATTATATTCCCGTAGAATGAGCAAAATTACTTATTGATGATATTAATAAACATTGGCGAGGAAACATAATTTATTTACGATTATACTATATTGATAGTTTAATCAATATTATTGTTGAAAAATATTTTCTTTTGATCTGTTTGAAAAAGTTAAAAATTTCTAAGAAATTGACAAAATTATTTTTATATAATAAACAGTCAACATTGGTGATTCGATATAATTTATCTGCGATTGAATTTTATTGACGGTTTATTCAATAACACTCAGCATCAATCAATTAATTCAGTAATAATCAGTTAGTCAATCAATCAGTTAGTCAATTGTGAAACAAATATTCGCAAGTTAAATGTTAAAAAAAACTTTATATTCCGACAGAATTAACAAAATTCTTTATAGATAATAACTAGACAACATCGGCATTCAATATGACTAATCTGTGGTTGTGAAACAACGACAATTTGAATAATATTATTGTCCAATAAATATTTTTATTCATACTACTGAATAATCTTTATATTCCTACTGATTTAAGAAAATTATTTATTGATGATGTTAGTAAACATCGAAGATTATATTCCAATGATGGTTTAATCAGTATTATTGTTCAATAAGTATTTTAACACTAAATATTTTTAAAAGTTTCAAATTTCTACAAAAATATTTATAGATTATAACTATCCATGATTGGTGATTCGATATATAGTTCATGTGATATTGAAATCCAATTATGGTTTAATAATTATTATTGTGAAACAAATATTTTCCTGTGAATTGTCTCAAAAAATTTTTACATTCCTGTAGAATTAGCAAAATTATATAGATATTATATAATTACACACTGAATAAATATCTATAAAGAATGTGCTTCGTGTTAATGAAAATAATCTCCGTTTACTTAGGTAAACTAAGCTAATAATAGAATTTTTCCAAGAGTAAATCTAAGTAAAATTGATACGGGAAAGAAATATTAGCTGCATTCTTGAAATTCGATGAAAGATTCGAAAAGTGTTAATAAAAAGAGAAAATATTAGAAAATGTATTATTATTGAACTCGGGGGGAAATAAAGAATTGTGAAAATTTCTTTTTTGACACTAAAACTATCACGAGCAGTCAAATAGTCATTTTCCAATGGTAGTTCCTTCGTACTTGGAAAATAGTTGCACTTTAATGTTAATGAGTCTATTAATGGAAATATCAGTCTTGTAGTCTTATGAATATTTTTAAAGAACAGTATTGTACCAGTAAGAATAATTTTTAGAACAGTACCAGGATGAATGGTGTTTTAGAACAATACTATACCAATGAGAACAGAGTTTAAAAACAGTATTATACCAGTAAGAACAGTGTTTAAGAACAGAACTATACCAGTAAGAGTTTTAAGAACAGAACTATACTAGTAAGAACATTGTTTAAGAACAGAACTATACTAGTAAGAACAGTGTTTAAGAACATTTCTATACTTGCAAAAACAGTATTTAAGAACAATGGTATTCGCTCTTAATTAGCTCTAGTTCATGAGTGAAAATTGAATAATTTAAGAACGTCCCTAACCGACTAATCTATTAAATGAATAGAATTACGGAAATGTCAATCTTAAGGTCATATGAATGACACTGAGTACTAAACTAGTAAGTATTGTACTAAATCAATCGACTAATTTTACATTTTGTAGCCTCGAGTACAGACTTTACAGATAGTATTTATCTTATTCTCACCTCTTTAGTTTATTTTTTCAGAAAGAATTCAGTGGAAGGCATGAAAAAAATGAATCTTCGGAAATGGAATTTTTATTGTTTAATAATTTTAAATACTTTTTTTAATTTTACCTATTATGTCATATTCTTTCATATTTAAAGAACTATAGCGAATTATTTTTTGCAAAAAGGAAAATAATATATTTCCAGAAACACATGTAGCAACTGAAATTACGAACATCTGCTTTACTAAGAAAGAAAAACTTTAACGAAAAACAGCGACCATTTTTTTTAAATATTCAAATGAATTCATTTCAATAATTTCAACGACGTTAAATTCTCCGAGTTCTTATGTTCTTATAAAATTTGAAGTTCTTTTTGCAATCACCGCACAGAATTAAAAAAAAATAGTGATTCATGAAATATGCTATCTTCGAAATAAAATCTCAAGAAATCAAAATCAATCCCAAACAAAAGAAAAGAACAAAACGATACGATTAAAAGATATAATATCTTCATCGAAACAACACACTTTTATTTTTGATCTCTTCTCTGCAATCCGCAAACATCATTTGTTTTATTAGAAATGGAGGAGGCTTTATGGCAAAAGTTACATTACCCGATCCATTATTAACGGCGAATGTATATCCTTTTACACGTAATGACTCATCATCCAGATCCAGGGAGTTCAAAGAGAAGTGCTGATGATCAGATATAAGGATTCACATCCATAATTAATCCACAAAGGCTCTGAACTGAATTTCAAATATCTGAAAAGAGCGCTCCATAAATGCAATTTCGCTTTTATTCATTTAAAAATATCTCAGTGGGGAATTCGTGGCCTCTCAACTCAATGAGAGTCATCAAAATATATAGGGTTCGGCTGTTTATGAGGAGTTTATGCAATATGTTTATCGAAAAGTTTATTTTTGTCACTGCAGACAAGTTTTATTTTGAGAAACATTCCATGGAACAAAGCAAATTTAATTATATGCTAAGTCTACCATTACCTATCACAATGGCAGCTTGTAGATTTAATATTATGGCTTTCAGATTTACATTTTCACCTTAAAACTTTTCCTTCTTCGGCGTATGGATAAGCATATTTTTGAGATAAATGTTGTTAGTTCTAATGAAGAAATCCCAAACTCTACATCTTCATGTTGTTCTATTATACAGATTTAATAACCGATTCATTACACAATAATATTCTCCCACCAGAAGGCAGACATGGGGATGAGAAACTTCAGATATGATAACCCTAGTGGATGCAGAAATGATGAGATCAGTGACCCTCTTCCGAATGGCGGAACATTCCTCCTAAGGGAGAGATTGTAGCATGGCCGGTGATGACCCTTAAGAATCAAGCATAGCTCCAGATGCCCTATATCGGGGTTTCAGTCATTCAATGTTTCTGTGTGCCTTCAGACGGGGCTGTGCAGCTTTTTATGATTGCTATTACGCCTTAATCTAAGACTAGCTTTACATTTTGGCTTTATATTAAATATATTCAATTATTATTCAATCGCTAATTTTCTTTTTAATTATGTTGTTTTGATAAAGACGTGCGCTTTACTAATATTAACTAGGGAGATCGGTTTTTAATGGATTACAAATTGATTATCTTATCAAAGATATCAAATCAAAACATAAATACATGAACTTTCCAAGAATATATCTGTCTATGAAAACAACTATTCAGTTTTGAATCTCTTGTCCTAAATATTATTCCATAATATTGTTAGAGGTTTCATTTATCTTACTTATCTTCGCTAATGCATCCAAAAGAACGCATTTCCATTTTGTTTGACTATGAAAATAATATCTTTATAGAAAGGGAGAAAATAGTTTTTAGTTGGATTATAATTCCAAGGAGAGTTTGTATAGTATTTATTTATTAAGTTGGATATTTCAGCACTCAACTAGAAAAGATTACATTTATATCAAATTCTGCCCTGCCCCTTTGTTAGTTAAGGGAAGGAAAGTATATAATAGATGAAAAGATTAGCCATTATTCAAAATTTTAAGGAGGAGCAACTTGAGAAGTCCTTAATGCACTATTATTTGTTAAATTCTCTATTTGACATATATTTCACATAAATATTTAAGAAATTTTGAATAGTTATATTCAAGATATTTTTACGAAGCAGCATGTACGTGATTATTTTAATATACTCTTACTTTTATTTTTCTCACATTGATTAAGGAAAATAAACGAGAAAATCCTTTTTTGAAAAATTTCTATTAACAAAAAAAAATTAAATTCTCTCATTAATTCCACATTCTTAACAATATTTCAAAAAACCTAAAACTGTATGATCGTAAATGATGAAATTTTGCATGTCTAAATCGAAGATACTTTTATATAAAACAAACAGTGCTTGACTACTTTTAAGCAAGCATTATTTAACCTATTTCCCCAACATTGTCCAAAAAAATATCGATAATGCAAGAAAAAAAGGGGGGGGGATTTATATTCCTTTTGAGACAATTCTATAAAATAAAATAACTTATATATATCTCATTAATTTCCAAATTCCTCCTCTTCATATTCACGAAATAATAATATTTTTTCTTAAAGTAAAAGGAGAAATATATGAAATAAAATCCATATTAAATTATAAAAAAATTCTCAATGATAATCATTATTTGTAATTTAATAAAAAGGGGTCCTCAAATGATAAGGTACAAAACGACACTGGGTTTATTCAAAGAATGCACCATAGACCCAAGCACCACGATTCCGTTGATTAATCTTGATTGATTCCTTGTTCACAGAATTCCTGTGGCCATGATGTAACTCAGTCCTTCACAGCGTCCTTCAGTTCGAAGTCCAAGGTCCATTACTTGTTGAATCTTTTGAGAACAGAAGAACATCTTTAACTCCGACGTACCAGCACTCCGAAGATTATGTAGGTCCACTAAGAACAAAAGACCGAAGACCATGGAGGCTGTGGTTCTTCTCCATGATTATGTGCATCACCAGAGTCACATACGCGGAACTTTCCAAGTTCAAGTGGAAGCAGCCCGACCATCCTCCCTACAACCTGGGCATGTCACCCTGCGATTTCCATGCGTTTAGTGCCCTGAAAAAAACATCTGAAAGGGAAACGTTTCATCTCTGTTGGTGAGCTCAAGGACGCTGGGAAAAACTGACTTTGGTCACGGCCACAGGAATTCTGTGAACAAGGAATTCTTCGGCTCGTTAATCAATGGAATTGTTGTGCTCAGGTCTATGTTGTATACTCTTGAATAAAGTCTCCATTCATACCCAAAGTGTCATTCCGTACCTTTTGACATGAAGAACCTATTTTATTGAGGAATTTTCAATTGAAATGAAGAAAAAAATCAATATTCCATTTTAAATTCCAAAACCTGAATTTTAGCTTTGTAAACAAAACAAAGGGTGGGGAGGAGTTATATATATATTTAACAATTTTTTTTCTTATATTCAAGATACTCATATCTTTAAGTGTATCAGACAATTACTAATTCATTTTAGAATATTCTGCTTAAGTTATCTTATCAAATAAAATGTATACATCAAAATTGCAAGAGAATCATATTTCCCCCATATCAACTTAACTCAGCGATCATTGAGCATTGTTGCATAAACTAACGAGTGAACTTAGAAATCGGTCATTTGCAGTATGCATCTAGCAACATAATTTCAATACCATACGGAAACAATTAAGCCAGTAATAGAAATACGATGGCCATTTAACATGATACGTATAATTCCAGCAATCCTTTTTGAATAATGCATTCTGCATTCTAGAAGCATAATTTCCATAAACGAATGAAATATAAATGCAGCAGAAGCATTTTAGCTTGCCCCCTATCTTGCAATTTTAGTCCAAAATTAACGAGCTGGAAGTACTATAGGATTGCTCAACAACTTCACGATCCTCATTTCTTAGATGAATTTTTGGTTTATTATATTTCTGTGCATTATGTTTAAAATATAAATATTTTATCTAAAAATTTAAAATTTGAATTTTTGACTTGTCCCAATTATTTTTTAAAGATCTGACTGAGCAAGAAATTTCTAGAACCAAGTTTTCGAGCTAAAGTTATTTTTGAACTCTATTAAAAAGAAATTCAAAGAGATTGGCAATTATTCTATGATAATATGCATAGAAAATAGGAAAGTAATGCCATAAGATAAGAAAAATTTTATTGTCTGCAATTGTTTCCTTTACATTAACCCTTACTATAGGTAATTTGTATTTATGTAGACTTTGTATATTGTATATTGATAATAGTAGTTTCTTCTCAAATGAGTTAATTTCATCGATATATCATAATTAACTCCAAAGGCAGAATATTTATAATGCGGAAAACATACTTTCTTGTCATAGATTTCTTCATTTTAAAACTTTTAGAGCTTTAAAAGCATTTCCATTTGAAAGATATTAACTTTATACATTCTACATCACAAAAGAAATCCAAACAATTGGCTTTCTTTATCGAATAAGTTTTACCTTAAATCCTGACAAAGTTTTATCCTGCAGTTTATGTTATTATAGCAAATCTTGTCAGTCACACTTCAATTGGTTAAGCCTCAGATCACTTTATAAGCTTTCTTAGCTCAAAAGAGTAGTCTCAAAATGTATACCCGAATTCGAAAAGTCTGGAATCAGAAGGAGATTTGTTTCGAAATAATCTTACAATGAGGATAATCTAACTGAAATAATTAAAATGTTTTCTTGGTTCTTTTTATATATCAGTTAACTTGTATTGTCATAGAATCCACAAAGATCTTTCCATTATTTCTTCATTTTTATTTGATCGCATTATCAATAAATTTTTATGTCATGCACGTATTGATAATTAGACAAGAAAATTATTTGGTAACTGATTAAATAGACATAGTAGTGCTATTGTCTGAGCTTTAGTTTGAATTTGTCTAGTTAATATATTCTACCGTTAACATTTTATCTGTCACACATTACAGCATAGGAAAGGTTTTTACAGCATATCATTTTCCTGGTCACACATTACACATGTACAAGGGAAGATATTTCAGCCGACGCTCTGGCATAGGGGTAGCGAGTCTTCCCCGTGAACAGGACACCTCAGGCTCCTGTCATAGTTCGAGCATGGTTGATTTTGACCGTGTTTATATCTGGGAGGTACCTGAAACAGATCTTCTGTAAAAAGGGTTGTACTAGAGAGTGTGTGAGTGTCATCTTTATATGATCTTAAGTCAGATATTTGCCCTCGGATGTTCAGAGGTATTTACCCTCAAAAGCTATTACATTCCTCTCGTCCCGATCTCTTGGGTTCGGTTTGAAGTAATGTTCAATCCAAGGAGGATAAGCAACAGCAATTACAGGATATTTAAAGTGTGATATACATTTATTGAAATTGTCATAGCCCTTGATTTTAAATTCAAGCATGAAAATTCTGATGCATTGAATCATACAGAAGAAATATGTCATTTTGTGGGCTGTAATTACATGACTGTAGCGCTTTGTTAATCGAAACAGCAAAGATTAATATTGATTTAGAATAGTACAGGATATTTCGTCCAGTAAAGCATCATACATGTTTGATTGGATAAATAACTGGTGATATTACATGTCTATGCTACGTTGAAAATATAGTGGATGACAGCAATGGTAAGTGGACTAGCGATATCCTGAAAACCTACCTTAATATTAATATAAAAAGATCGTATAACTAATTCAATTATCACTCTAATGTACAAATTTGATGTCAAGATGTGTGGAATAATGCATGTAAGGATCATAAATTATTCCCAAATTCCTAATTATGGAAATAGTTCTAATGTGTTTATACATTGCATAGGCAGCTTGATTCCATTTGTTCAATCAGTTCACTCCATCTAATTGATATATATGACACAATCTGAAATCGTGGTAGCACTAGTACCAAGGCAAAATCTGCTATCATTTTTGTGTACAAAACAACTACTTCTCCTTTGAGCTTTTGCTTAGCATCATTTAAATCACACTTGATAATGATTTGGAGTTTGAGGCACAGATGCAGAATGCTTTTCCAATTACACGATTTTTTAATCTTTCGCTGTGCCCTTCTTAGGTCAACAAAAGTTTTAATTTTCAGCTGCAGATGCAATACGATGCATCCTAGTCGTGGATAAAATACTTCTGTCTTCTTTCTCAATAATGCTTAGTGAACGATCGGATAGCTTTGTCAGTTTGAGACCATATATTTCCTAATAATTGTTGCTTAAAATAATGCAGTCTGGATATGTTCCTTACAAGTATTTCTGCAAAATGGCTATAAGAAAATACATTTTCTTTTTACCCAACTTTAAGTTTCAACAATTTTCTGTTCCAGGTTTCTTCTCCTTAAAGTATTTTAAACCTTAAACTACCTTACAGTTTCAAAATCAAAGTACAAATTATGCCCATGAAGTTTACAGCTCATGTTTGAAAAAAAGCATAAAGTTATATGATCATAAGGGAGGTATTCAGGTCTTTTTTAATATAGAGGAGAATTTGAAACAATGCCATCCTTCGGATGGGCAAAAATGACTTTGAAAATTCGCTTAAATAATATAAATATTTGTTGGTGTTGGAATGTTAATTTTTACCAGTATATTATAAAATGTATCATATTTTTTGGACAGTGCTTTTATTGTAAATATCTGGAAGCCAAGGAGTAACTCTTTAAGAAAAAAAAACCCTTCAGTCTTCGTTGCCAAATTCTTATATAAAAATATGAATCATCTGTACTGGAGCACAGCGATGAAAGCAGAAAAATCAGCCAAAATTCACTAATTACAAAAAATATTCGGCGATTCTTTTTAAGGTGTTCAATGAAATATATCTGTAAATGAATATATCTGAAAAAGAAATATTTCACAAATATTTTGCATCCATGTCTTGCCAAAATTAATTTGTAGAGCTGGCGCCACATATCAACAAACCTCAAAAAATCTAATTTTACTAGAAATATATTCTTAAATGACATAAGTAAATTAACCTACCTTTTTAAAAGCATCATTTGCACTATTATTTAGTACATCATTTTGTCGCTAAGAATTTTTTCTTTCTTTCTCGCAATCTTTTCTTAAAAGAAAATACTATTTAAATTCCTCGAATCAGCAATCACTCAGAATCGCATAAAAACTTTGTCACTTTACATTTCACCAAAGTTCAGCCATTCTGCCCAACTTCCTTCTAAAGATTTAAGCTAAAATCATTACGCCGCCTCTTTCCTTTTAACCATATAAGAGGGGAGACGAACCCTTAAACGGAACTCCCCAGCGATGAACCCGCGAAATGAGATCCATTTCAGAGAATGGAATTTCTACCGCGATAGGAAATCGGCAATTTTGTCCCGGTTTTACCGAATCTTTCAGGTTACTTTCTGGTCGATCAGACGTCCAAAATAAGATCTTCGAACAATTCTTCCTTTGCTTCCACTTTTTATCCAAGATTTTTTTTTACTTCCTTTTTGTTTTCTCTTTGATCTGACCGGAATAAAAGAAAGTTCCAGGAAATTTTATAATTCTTAATGTGGCGTGTTTGGAATTAAGTATATCGTTTCTTGACTTGCAGTTGTTCCGGTTTCCATGTAAGGCGGTACATTTTACAATCAATGAAATGTTCAACTTTGTAAAATACAATGAGTTTTTGAAATGCTCTACTTTGTAAAATACAATGAATTTTTGAAATGTTCTACTTTGTAAAATACAATGAATTTATGGAATGTTCTACTTTGTAAAGGTTTTTCAAAGGCGCTAATAAAATTTTAAAATATATTATCAGATTTGAAACCTTTGTAACATAATAAAAATAATAGAAAAAAACTGCAAAATGCTCAGAAAGTATGCCTTTTCCACTAATATATTCCCAATATCAAAAAAGAAACTTTGTTTGTTACTCAGAAGATATTAATGGAAGCGATTTAAGTAAATACCGATATCCTGGTAAAAATTTCGAGATAAATTATCATCGTATGAACATTATCATTATTACTCATAGTTGTGGTGGAAGGAAAATCTTTATAATCCTTGGAATGGAAGCAAGATAACGTATTTTTTAAGTAACATTTCTTTAATGATCACATTTCATACAAAACAAACACAAACAAGAAAGGCAAGACATTAAAGCTCGCACATCTCAACAGAACAGAATATCATTTCATTATAATTACAATCGCAAGACATCATGGGACGCGTACCTACTCAGACATCGCTATTTATTATTCAAAAGAGATAAAGTAATGCATCCGCTTCATAGTGGATGAATATATAGACCACTTATGATAATATTAATTGAATTTTGAGTGTTTGAAAGAGTTTCCTCTTTACTTTTTTATATTTTTTTAAAAAAATTAAAGTTTCATATTGGTTTGTACCTGTTTAAATATCTCAACAGTCATATTAAAATTGACTGTTTGGAATGAGTTGTTTAGTGTCTTAAAATAAACATCAAAATGATAAGCAGAAACGAAGAATACACGAATTTTCTTACAAAAATAAAAAGAAACAAATTATCAATATTATTTAAAGTCCCCGAAAAACTATATTTCCTATTTCACTATATCCGACGAAGAAAAATAGAACGTTGGTATGTTGTTGCATTATCGGGATAGCGACTCCCCAGAGTTGACTCAAATGTCTACAACAATGTAAAACGAGACTAAAAGACTAGAATGATAGCGATTACAATTGTTAATTACTTTAATGTAAAACGAATTTATTAAACTGGAATAATATTAACTATTTTATCTTTTTAAACTAATAATAAATGATGGCATTTTAATACATAGTAAAATCATTTTTAACTGTTAGTAAGTATAACAAAATCTGATAATAAATATTAATCTAAGGATATTAAAATCCAAAACTTATTGAAATTTCACTAATTTTAATGTTTTAATAAATTCCTAAGCTTTGTACAGACGTCATGGATCCCTGTGGTCTGGACAAAGTTTCCATTTACATTGAAGTTTTTTTAATTTCTAAGATAAAATACCACTACATGTTACGTGGTAAAAAAAATACCACTACATGTTACGTGGTATTTTATCTTAAAAATTAAAAAAAAAAAAAACTAAACTTTAATGTTAATCGACAAGAGTTCGAGATATTCAAGTATATTAAATTAAATATTTCCAAAAATTTAGTCTGGAATTTCATGTTAAAATAATATAAAATAACTGTCATATATTGAAATAAATTTCTATTGGTTATTATATCAGTTAATCCAATTAGTTTTTTATTGTATAAAATATATTAATAGAAATATTAAAGATCCTTGCTTACGAAAATGGTCCATTTTCATATTATAAATATCAATTGAAAAATAAATATATCTACATCATTTCTCAGTCATTCAGATCATAAGTACGTTCGACAGCATTCTGGAATATGTACGATCATGAATAGTCATAAAACATGAGCATCGCCTGTATTTACCCGTCTTCGTGTCGATTATTATCACAAATCTATAACGGGGTCTAAGCATGTTGGCAAAATCCTGTCATTCTAGAATTCAGTTGATTTATGACGGATTTAAACCTACTCCTGTTTGTCATAATGAAGGCAGAGTGATTGAACTGCGAAATATGCCTCCAAATGAAGATGTGTGCAATGTACATAAAACAGGGCAAGAGCGAAAATGGTACGATGTCACAGTAACTGAGAAATACCGCACATTTGCATACGGATGCGATGGTTTAAAGTTATCGCCCCTTTCGCGTTATGATAGTTATCAATAAGTTATGCTTATGCAGGGAGTAGATTCTATTAATCACACGAGAGATTTCCAACCAGTCACATGTTTAAGGAATTCACCGAATATCCACTCCTAAAATTATACCTCTCAATGTCTACCAAGTGATTTCAACGGATTTTGATAATGTAATGGAATCTGAATAGGCTGTGAATTCAACAAATAATTAATTTTCTGAATTTTTGAAAAGTCTGTATTTACATTTGATCACCCAGTTCATATTGATCTAAATGCAATATTATTAATATATCTTTTAACCATTAACTCTCTCCATAACCTAGCAATATATTCGTCTTAGTTATGATACCGTCATGATGACTGCTATTATTAAGATAATCTTCATAAACAAGCAATTTTTTTTGTAATCTGTGATAAAATGTCTTTTAGAATGATCTATAAAGTAGATTAGAGCAACCAAACTAAGCGAGTATTTAATTCTTTCTGAAGAGAGGCTCAGTAAGGAAGAAATATAAAACGCTTTAATTATTTTAATTAAATTACATTTTAATTTCAACTTTATCACAATTTTATGTTTTCTTTCAATGACTTAGAAGCGTGTTAGTGTGCAAAGACATCTGCACGTCATTTCAGAATTCAAAAAGTAAAGTTTATAGTGACCCAGTTTCTGCACAGTTTTATGTGTGATTTCAAAAAATATGTTTCATTAAATAATCGATTTTTATTATTTTAGTTGCAACATTTATACATTTTATTCGTATTAAATATCTTTAAACGAGCGTAGAGTAGTTGTTAGAAAAATGAGGTTTTAAAAATAAAATGAAAGCAAATTATTCTAGCTTGAAATATTGTCATGTTACAATGTATTGAATCCAAGGCTCTTTAAATTTTGATTAATATTTATTTCTTCACTTGGTGAGTTTTCGTTAACAAATAAATCTGAATAAATCTGTTTATTTCCATTTTTTCTTGAAAATGAAATTTCTTCAAAAGGAATTTTATTCTACTTTTAAAGAATGATAATAACTTTATCCTTCATAATTTGAAATATTTTTATTGAAGTGTTGAATTTCAATTAAAAATTGTCTTATTACTCCTCAAATTTAAATGCTTAGGCAAAAAACGTGTTAATTTTTGAAATATTTAATGTATATGTTTAAATATAATATTTTTAAATTTTATTAATTTTGTAATAATAAAGATTCAGAAATATAAACGTAACCATCAAGCAAGTTATTATAAAGCTTTTCATGCCTTTCAATTATGCAATAAATTGCTAAAGGATTTTGACTCAAAATAATGCTCACATCATCTTCATCTTAAGCAATATATTCCTTTTTAGAATAAAGTAAAGATAAAGACTCAAAACTTTGCAATAAATAATTTTTCTGTATTCTTAGCTTATGATTCTGGTAAAATTATATTCTTCATTGTTTCTAGAAATATTTAAGAAGATAAGAGCTGAAATTTTTTTATTTCAATTATCTAGCTTAGAAAAATAGAATTTTCCATTTTACCCTTAACCACATTCAAAATTAAAGTATATGTTTTCAACATAAGTATATGATAGCTAATAAGTAGCGCTCCGAAAAGGCTAAAATTATTTCATTTTATACTTTAAATGAAAAAATATCCTTAAATTCTTCACAATATGTTGTGAAGAGCGAAGAACCATATTTTCGTGCATTAAAAAAAATTCAAGAACAATGCTATAATGTGTCAATCAACTGCGGGAACAAAACAGCGGTTTGGCAAAAGGGTGTTCTCATAATTTTGTTTAACAATAAGTTATTTGGAATTGCTATCTTAGGAAACCAAGAAAGTTGAATTTACTGCCTGTACGTTGATATTTAAATGACCATCATAACTGAACATAACATGATTCATGTAAAAAACGGATATTTTAAATACTTCATATCTAAAAAGGAGAATCAAATTTATTTATATTTAGTAAAATCAGTTACAACTTGGGACTTTGAAGAATATTAATTAGTATATTAATGTGAAGAATTTGAAGATTTTTTTCAAGGCAATTATAATTTACGATTCTAAAAGTGAAAACTAAATGGTCATAATTAAAATTAAGTAAAGAAGAATTTTAATCCATGACCTGATTGATAAAAAATTAATAATTCTTGAAAAAATATGCATAAGTATTCTTTTCCAAAATGCTTCGATTGTTTTTTTCTTCAACATATCAATTTTTATTTCCAAAATCAGGTAACAAGCCATCAGTTTAATCTTCAATTTACTTTCATTAAATTATTTGAAAAGAACATTAAACCATCGAATTTGAAAAGAAATAAAAGGAAGGGGAAAAACATCACCCCTTTTTCTTTCTAATCACAACCTTAAAATCGAGCCCCTTAACAAACATTTACTGACAGATCATCCCGGAAAAGAAAGACCTGCCCTGCCGATACCTTGACACGCAATTCATCATCCACTTAATAGAAAGAAAAACCTCCCCAAAACCCAATCTCATCTGACGAAGTAAAAGAACATTAAGAACAGCTAAAACTCCCTTCCAAACACAAGCCACGTAGAGAAGCGTGAAAGAATAAAATGGAAAGAATAAAAGGGGGAAAAAAGAAATATTTCCACAATCACTGTCGACTCGGATCCACTGACAAACCACCCACAAGGGATTCGTTCCTGAAGACTCGCTCGATGTCTTCGAAGCACGATTTCCCCAAGCGGCCTTTGACTAAGATTAATTTCAACTGCGGTGGAATATTTGTTGATCGCTTTTCGAGCGAGTCCCCTGACAACGAACCAGTTACATAAGTGACAGCCATTGCCGAGTTTGTGGCATGCCAGGGACTAATTAACACGTGCTAAAGATTCTTCGGAACGCTTCCCCTGAGTACCATTCCACTAAACCTCGAAGACAATCGTTCTGATTATCGCACAGGTGAGATCTTAGAGTTGGGTCCCGTTACGCGTGATTTTTGCTTTACAGCCTGGGATATGCAATATAATTTTCGAATCAGGCTCGTTTTCCATTTGATGGAGATCATTAAAGCTTAGGGAAGGGATTGCAATCAATGCTTTGGGGAGAAAAATGGCTGTAAGTGTCGATCATATTTATTTGTTGAACTGATGCAGTTTTGTTTATCTTTCGCTTACTGGCGAAGTACGGAATATTTTTATGATATGACATAAATTGTTTTAGGTAAATAAAACAGCTGGAAGGGAAATGTGGATTCGCTTCTCAAAAGTATGACATTGCATTGGTATGAATCAACTTAATATGAAAGATAATGGATAAATTTATTATTAACAATTACAGTAAATATACGAAACATGGTTAATTATAAAATTATCATTACGCTTAAAATTTATTACATTTCAAAAGTCATCACAAATTTTAAATCAGCAATAACACTTCAAATAGATTACATTACTATTGACATATGTGACATCTTTTAGTTATGTGTGTATAAAATAATCTAATATTTACAGAGAATCTGCAGCATATAGCTATGCATTCTGATGGGAGAATTTCTTATAAGAATGTGAAACTCATTCAGCTTAATCTAGTCCTGATGGAACATATATAGTGTGTTCAATGTTGCTCAAAGAAAGAAATAACCATAGAAAAAGATCTAGAAAATTGTTGCCACATTAAAAGGTCTGAAGCACTAGAACATAGTTGACAAAGAATTTTCATGAAACGTTGTTGTTGTTGTTACTTAGGACACTTGTACAAACCCATTAAGGAAGTCAGAGATGCAAGCCGAGATAGTGCAGTAGCTTTTGTGGGTAAAAGTCCCTGAGGCCAGATGGCAAAAGTCTAACTCCAGCTCATATGAAGATGACACTCACACTATCGCTTGTACAACCTCTTTTAACATGGGGGTGTCACTTTCACCCACTCACTGATAGAACACAGAGTAAAGAGCCACTATGTCCAAACCAGGACACCCAGATTATGGAGAGAATGCGCTAACCCTAGGCTAGGACGAATTTCCGTTAATTTCTTCATCATATATGCTACTTATATTAGCTTCTTATCAAGTTGTTAAAAATATAATTGAGAATTTGATCATCGCTTCAACATAGTAATCAAATAAGCATTTATTGGCTTACATGAAACAATTTATTTCAGTCAGTTGAAAAAATTAATGAAATCTTATATCCGTACCTCAAATAACTATATTTTATAGCTAATAGAGTTAAAAAAATCATTCGTACAATTCATAATAAAAAAATAAAATGCATTGAATCTACAAACACTTTAAGTGTTCTTTGGATACTTAATTGAATCATTAAAACATCATTCAAATCAAAAGGTATCTAATTATTATAGAAAGTTACACATTTAAAGGATTAAGAATTCTTGAAGATACGAATTGCCAGTTGAAGATACGAACACTCATTTGAAATCACAACACTTTCAAACTACAGCAAATTCAAAGTATTACAAATGATTATATTCTTCAAAATAAATCATATTAACCTGCATAATGAAGTTACGAACACTCGATATTCCCCTTAAAATCAAATTTATTATCTAATTGGCCACTATGAGCATCTTAAGATTAATTTCACTTGAGATTCAGTGCCTCTTAGGTAATCTAATTTGTTCCTTGTAGAAAATTTACATTTGAATTACCACAAAATTTCAGTGTTCTAATGAAATTATCAGTTAAATTATAATAATAAGCATATGTTTGTATTTAAAACGTCATCCGACGCCAACGCCTTTAGTTAAAAGCATTGGGATCATTTAACTTGCAATGATGTATCTGAACAGATACGAAACAAGATTGAATAAAACTTCCAAGATTTATTCAAGTATCAGAGGCAGACAAGACTCATGGGAACGATTCAATTTTATAATTGAGCACGAGGTTTCGAAAGCAAATAACGGACATTGCTGTCAGCTCTTTGTTAACAAATGAAGTTAAAGAACAGAACCCCAGATAAAGTGTAGATTTATTGGAATGAAAATTCATAACAGAATAATGCATAAATTAGAACATTGTAGTCTTACACAACATGGAAAATTCAATAATTTCAATTAAGAAGTATCAACAACTTACAGTAGGAGTATTCAAGATGAGCATTCAAAACACTTGTTATCTGAAACAAAGTACGCTTTACATGCAACTGAATTGTTTCGCTGTTGTAATTTTCTATTCTATTAAATCTTGTGTTGTACATACGAATCATTTACATTTATTTAATTCGCTAATTCCTTATAGTGCAACCTCTTTGCTTTTCCAAATCCATCCATTCGTACAAAATAATTCATATCTCTGTGTATATATTTATATATATATATAACTTAACTTTTTCACTTAAGGGGGTGGTAAATTTGTAGAAGATATCACTTCTGTTCGAATAATAAGTTATACTTTTTAATGTACAATAATTAAAATTATGTAACATGTAAACATATTGCATTTTTCTTTAAATAATTTTTAGTTTCAGAAGATTTCAGTTTTTGAGATTAAAACTAATTTTCTATAGCCTGTTTTTGCTTTTCAAATTTTCTGGGAACTAAAGTTTTAGACAGCTGATGTAGAGCTGCACCTTAAATACTGAAATTGTTAAAATTTACTCATAAAAGTCCGGAAACTGGCCATTATGAGGATGTGTGCGCATATTTTTTTAATATAACACATAAAGATGTAAAATATAGCACAAGTTTCTTGATATATTTATAAAAACAAATCATTGTAGTTAAGAATTCTTCTGCTGATAAAAAATAAAAGCTGTTTTAAATTCTTTTATGTGGTCAGGGGGGGAGAGGGAGAGAAGAAAAGATTTTCCTTTCCAAAATAATAACGCCCGAGCATGCTATTTAAACCCTAAAGAAAAAAAGTACCTGCATTTAATCCCAACAAAACTTTGGAAAATTGGATACCATTCTTTGGTTTTCCCAAAAGCCCCCCCAAAAAGGATTTTATTCAATTTTCTCCGAAAAATAGCATTTTTGTAAAAATAAAATAGATCGTAGCAACAGAAGATACTCTTAGACTTTTCAAGAACGTTTTATCTGGTTTGCTTCCAAATCGATTTCAAAAAATCTTCCATCCATTATGAAGCATAAATAAACATACATAAATATCAAATTTATTGAAGGGTTAGTCTTATTCATGGACCGTTTAGTTTTTATGTTCCGGAAATGCTGAATCTGCAACAGTGAGCGATTGTTGCTACGGCTTTTCTTATGAATTTTCCATTGGATATGCCGCGAATTTGATTAGATCATGTTTTATTTCTAATGTAGTTTCCAAAATAAAAGCGGGGTTTTGTTAAACCGAGGAATGTTTCCGGCTTTTTTTGTTAGTTGTTAGCTTTTTTTCTACTTATGTGATTTTTTATGATTTATGTGGTTAAATCGACTTCACTTTCCACTTATATGTTCACTCACTCTACTTAAAAAAGGGCTTTCTGCTCTCTTAACGCATATAAAAACTATTGTTATTAGTTGACATTTATTTCTGAAACCATTTGTTTTATTTTAAGTATAATGATATAAAAATGTATTCTTAAAAACATTTCAATAAAAGCAAAAGGCATTTAATAATAATTTGAAATAATTCCCTTTCATTAATATTTTGACAAAAATTATTTTCTAACTGCAATAAATTCTTCCTCTTTTCTTTTTATCACCATATTTGGCTAAACTGCCCAAGATGGGCCAATGACTTTCTCTGAATTTTTGACATCTGTGTGCCATTTTTTTTTTTTTTTTTGCTAGATGGCCCAGAAGTCTGTCCCACTGACTCCACCCATCTCCTTTTGGGTCTACCCCTTTACAAATGACAACTAATTTTTAAGTACTACTCGTACAATGTACTACTCCACAAAGTACTGATCCAAAATACTATTTGTTGTATCCTTACTACTACATTTTTTCCTTTAGTATGTTTTATTTTCAGTTTTATCACTTATGTATTGCATCTGCTGTAAAACTATATTTCATATAATTTTTAGTTCTTTATTTATAGAAAAAAATATTTCACATTTGGATGTTATCTCTGATGATGTTAATGATGATGATGTTAAAATCAGTATGATATTATATGCAACTAAAATCTTGTACCATATTAACAATTTAAGATTTTCACAAAAATTAAGCTTCAAAATTCTCTCTAGATTCATATTTAAATTATTATTTGATTTTGAAGAAACTATAATTGCATTTTATATTTCAACTCCTTTCTTACAATTCTGCGAAATTCGGATATCATGACTTAAAATACATTATGACTTATTTTTTAAAGAAATTCGCATTTGAAAAATACAATCATTTATATTAAGAATAGTAAGTTGCAATTTTATTTTTAATATTATTGCTTGTCGGATAAAATAATTGAAAACAAAGAATTCATAAAAATAATCTGTTTTATTAAGTAAAAATGAAATACTCAATATTAATCTCCAAATAAAAGGAAATGATCTTTCCCTCTAAGTAATTTCAAGAATTATGGCGCAGAATTATTATAGTCTAAAATAGAAAAAACTGCCTCCATAATTCTTCATAGAGAATTTAACAGCTGAAAATAAAATCCCAATATATTCTAAGCAAATCTTAAAATGTATATCTAAGATTTGTGTAATATATAAGTGTAAGCAAATATAGTTTCTAAACTTTAGCACATGTGAGAAATTTAGAAAACAGGTCAATAGAATAAGCGTAAAGCTAATAATTATAAACTTTCCTTTGAGCAAATTAACTTTTGTTTTGTTTGGAAAATTCGTTTCTAACTATATCAGAAAGTTTTAAGACATTTTCTATAGGGAATATTTTTGAACTGATACTATTTTTCTATGAATTGCAAACTGTATATTTCGTAGATAATTTTCAGAGTATCTGTTATGTATGTTGCTTTGTGGTTTATATCTTTTTCCCCAAAATAGGTGTGAATGTACTTTAAAGATATTTTTTGGTGTCAAGTTCTACTTCCTTTTTACTACTTCTATGCTATCTTACCTATCATATCATCATATCACTTTTTATCTTTGTATGAGTGCAATAGGGCTATTGTGCTACTGTAATTTAGTTTTCTACACTTACAATCTTTCAGAGTCTGTCATTGTGAATCAAATGTTTCACTGGATCATAAGTTGAAGGCAAGAGTGATATAATCTTAACGCCTATCTTAATTTCTAATTTTTAAAACAGGTTTATGCATATAATAAAAATAAAGGAAACAAACTTAGATTACATCAAAAAGCAAAACAATCAGAAGTAATTGCTTAAATAGTTTGAAACGCAATCAATGCATCCCATTATGAAACACGAGCTAATTTCATATTTTCCCTCAATGAAAAGTTATATATATATATATATATATATATATATATATATAGTGGAAGAATATACTTATATATATATTCTTCCTCTACGACTGCAATATACTTTTTCAGCTAAAAACCAGTCAACTAATTGTATGTTTTGATAACATATTATTTAACAACATTTTCACAATTATTGTTCATAGTTATTTACTGATGAAATTCTTTACTCGAGAAAATAAAATATGTCGAACCTACAACATACTTTTCTCAATGGACGTAAGGATTGAATTCCTCTTCGGAATAATAATATTCTCTTAGGCTGGCTGAGAGATTTGAAGATCAAGCCAATAAGATTTTCTCCTTTATATTACAAGACATTCCGGTACATTCTTTCTCACAGTATGCGCATTCCGTCTCATTTTGAAAGGATGTTTCCAAGTTCATCTGATGGATAATGCCGTCAATGTTATCAATAAGCGGACCTCATTCATAGGAAAAGCAATTTTTGTCCCAATTCCAGAAGCATGATTATAAATGGCTGAGACAATAGTGTGGAGAGAAAGAAAAGATGTTTGAAGGGTCCTTTATATTGCATTCGCACTTGTTTAAAATTCCAAAACTACGGAGTTTCAGCAAGATATAGCTTGTAATTTGGTATATTATGTTAATATTGCTAATTTTCTGATAACAATTTATTGTTTTGTGGCTGTCAGGCTTCTTATTATAAATTTCGCATTACAATTATTATATATGATAAGAGCTGAAACAGGTGGTTGTCAGGGTTGGACATAAATAAATCAACTTTGGTACTTAGTTGAAATTGCGGCATTAAATTGCGGCTCATTAAAAAAGGATTATTTTCAGGTTTTTAATGAATGAAAAAAACAAATGGAAACTTTAATGCTCTACATCTTTCCAGTATATAATTCAATATTTATGTTATTTTATATCATTTTAGAATTTTTTAAAACGTTTTATTTCCAGTGATATCATTTAATTTTTATATTCTTTTCTCTAATTTTGATGTTAATTTTGGCAAAAGTTTGTGAAAATGTTTTTAATTGTTTCAATACAATTGAAATATAGTATAATTTGATCAGATAATTTACTACAGTGCTTTTGCATTAATTAAGATGTAGAATTATTATTTGAAGTAATTATTTTATTTGAATTTCGCTTTTTACTTCCTCTCATAGAGGAAATATTACAATCCTCAAAAAGTTCCAATCAAGATTTGGATTAATCTTCAGATTTCAGTCCTTCCTGAGTCCGAAAAACACATAATTGGTACTATGTCCATCTGTTTGTGAACACGATAACTAAGAAATGCTTTCAAATAGACAATAGTACATTTACTTCATACCACATTTATTATAACTAAATCATCCCATAGGAAGTCTGACTGACTAGTTTTTGGCAAGAAATTACACTCAATAACTGCAAAACGTAAAGAGCTAAAAAGACAAAATTTCGTACATATGCTTAGCATCTGGAATGCAGATGTTTAATCATATCACTGACTCTCCAAATAGAACAAAGGCACATGCATAGAGAAAACTGAATGGACCAACGCAATAGCAGCACTGGCAAGAACTGAGGTTGAGTCCTAAGGGCCATCACCGGTCTCGGTACAACTTTGCCCAAAAGAAGTACGTCCCGTCATCGATGGGAGGAGCCAGATTCCCAACCTTTTCTGTACCCACCAGGGGGGCAAGATCCAACCACTATCCCGGAAGTCTCTCACTTTCTTCTCGAGGTTCCCTCCAGGAGCGGATAATGCAGATGTTTATTAAATAATGCACCAAATCTGACAAATGGTCGACCGTCTATCGCTTTATATTTTCACATGGTTGTAAGCGCAATGAGTCAAAAATGCAATAAACTGGAATTTGGTGAGATCATGTTATGTGATCTTACAACTATAACCTTGTCAACTTTCAATCGGTCTGCGAAAAGGTGTCTAAAATGCATGTTTTCTCAATGTATTTAGTAAAAATGATAATTTAACGTCACAGATGAGCATTTCGTATCTATCGTTCACAGGATATTCAATGATTAACAAGTATACAGGATATTCACAATCTTGTCCAAAATCTAAGTTTTTATTCAAAGGGAAGATTGCAGATTATGAAAGAAAAATTTGAAGAGGTCACATCCACAGGTTACTTCTTCGAATGCGAATTGTAGGAAAAAGTATTGTAATTCTCAAAAAGTCCAGATTTTGACGAATATTCATATTTCTTGCTTCCTTTGCAGTTGTGACATGAAATAATGGCGGAGGATAATAACAGCTGGACTGAAATAAATCAAATATGGCACTTGGTAAATTCTTCGCCTTAAGTGTTCATTAAGTAAGAATTTTTCGAGTATTTTTTTATTTTATTAAAAATGAATGGCAATTTCATTGCTTAATATCTACATTATGTTATTCTAATCACAGAGCATATCATAATATTAAGTCTCAATTTACTTCCTTTTATAATTTTTTAAAGTTATCTTTCCTGTGATATAATTTAATTTTTTTCATATTTTCCACTAATTTTAATATTGATTTTATCTACAATTAGATGGTACCCGGCGCGTTGCTGCCGCCGAAGGAATAATTTTTGAAACATCATTTGAAATTTAAAATAACTGTCTTGTTTAATTAGGAATGATAGAAAGAATAATACATAGTTTCAAATCGGAAATGAATACTTTCATTGAAATTAAGTGATATACAAAGGAGAAGCGTAAATAATATTAATTCTATTTTTTTTAACTTTATTATTCAAGACTTTGAGGTTGGCAATAATTTTTTTTTTTGTTCTTCCATCTTCGACAGAAAAAAAAAGTGCAAGTAATAAGTATTCAAGGTTTCGCAATCGGATGAAAGATACTACAACCCATAAAAGATATACAGACAAACATTCATTTTTATTTATACCAGCGGGTGACCGAGCTCCCCTCGGAGAAAACAGGTATCGAAGCTAACTCGAAGATTTAAATTTTCAATTGTGATTTATCAAAACAATACATGCCATAAGAAAATTTGTGAAACCATTGGTGAAAAGATAACCGGTTAAAGTGCACCATTGTAAACTATTCTAAACAAAGTTAGAGTTTGGAAAGGGAACTATTCTATACAAAGGTAAAGTAAAGGTAAAGATTGAAGTGTGTTGAAGTTCAATATTTTTGACAAATTTATTTAGAAAAACCAAACATATATACATACATAAGAAACATATTATAAACCTATAACAGCATAAACATAAAACTTTATTAGTTCGCCATATTGGCTATAGATGGCAGCACGTTACCGCTTGAAAATTTAAGTAGCCATTATGGCGAACTAATAAAGTTTGAAAATATCCTATCTGTAACTCCGAACTGCTCGACCGTAGCGCTTCAAAACCGGCGTCAATCGATTCCTCGTGGCCAAAAACCCCAGACCCCCAAGTTTACCGGAGTCTATTAATTCTGGGGCGATTTTCGACTTGGCAACCATTCCTCGTATTATAGTATTAGATAGATTTATAAAAATGTTTTTAATTGTTGTTATTAAATTCAAACTGATGTCATCACTTTATCAGATAGTTCAAATATTATGATTATATGAGATAATGCCGTACTTTTGTATTCATTATGAAATTATCTATGATATAAAGAGTAAATTCGAAATGAAATTTAAAATGAAATTGTCCTTTATATTTATATTTTCTTGCATACGAAATATTAAAAAAGAGTATTACAATCCTCAATAAAATTTGAACTCGATATTTAGGAGAATTTCGGTTTTTCAAACCTACGAGAGTTCAAAAAATACATATTTGACTTTATTTCTATCCGTATCCGTCTGTAAGTTATCTCATAAGCCGCTTGCACCTAGAGGGTTAAAATGTTATAGCCATTTATATGTTTCAAGTAAATTTTGAACGAAACCCACAAATAGGAGATCTGGCTTTCTGGTTAGTTATTGAATGAAAAGTAAACTTAATAATTGCTACGAAAGCGATCAATTAAGAAACGAAAACTATTAGGCAGATGTATTATTGTAGTAGAAGCTTTATAAGCCAGATAGCATTCTTAAGATTGTGTGTTTCGTTTTAGCTTTGTGGTCATGTTATCTGGCTACAAATCCTAAGATCGCACGTTCGGGTCTAGCTGTAGTCAATAGCAACAGCTTTTTCTTACTAGTTGCGTGTTAGTTGCCAGTGATTAGTAAACACTACGAAACTAATAATTCTAATAGCTGAACATTTTTGATTAAAATATTCTACATTTTAATATACTAATAAAAGCGTAGTTTTAAACATATTTTTATTCTTTTAATTCGATCATAATGCCAACTATTACAATATTTGATGATGTCCTATCCACGTAAAGAGGGTGCAGTAGCCTCTGAGGGTAAAGAATCCTGAGCACCCAGAGGGCAGAAATCTCACTTCTAGCTCATGTGAAGATGACACACACATTCGCTTGCACAACTCCTTTTAAGGGGGGGGGGGGGCTCGTTCACGCATCTCACTGATAGAACACACAGAAGAACAACCATGCCCGGACCGGGAAGTCTAGATCATGGGGAGGACACACTCCTATAGGCCAGGACACCGGTATTACAACATTTAAAAAATCATTATGGTTTAATTAAAACCAATGATTTAGTTTATGCTTGTACACCTTATAACAGATTGCTAAGTTTTTGTTTCCTTTTTAACACCAAAGATTTCGAAACTTCAATCTGTGTGAACACATTTGGGATGAATGCCTAGAAAAACACTCTAAATTAGCTATATTTAAAAAATTTTGAATGAAAACAATCGATAAAACACTTTAAAACTTAAATATAACAGTTGGATTCCAAAATTTTTTTTTTATCTTAATCGGAAATAGGGCTGGTTTCGAGGTATAAAGCTGTTTTAAAGCAAAAATCTTTTAATTAAGATATTTATGAAATGATTTGTTTAAAGTTTTGCCTATTGCTTTTATTACTTTGTTTCTAAATTAAAAATAAATCTGTACTTATATCCACTCTATAAATATTGGGATTTGAATGATAAATAGCTTGACATTTTCTATCTTTTTCACTCTGAAATATATAAAAGTAACTTTAGATTTTTCCAAATAAACATCGTATTTATTCTCTGTCCAGGAACTACAGGACATTATTATAACAAATTTGAATAAAAAATGCGTATTCAATTTTGATTACATAAATCTTTACATCAGAAAAATCTATCGAAGATTAGAATTTGAGAAAATAGCAATTAATGATGTAAACTTGCATTAAAACGTATATAAATACAATATAAAAAATCAATGTAACTTTTCTAAAAGTTGACTTCAAAACAAAATTCAAATGGTTTTATAAAAATACAGATGATATATATGGTTGTCGCAAATATATGGCAAATATAAATTACAAATGATAGGAATGGTTATTCAAATCTAAAATTGAGCGTATTTTCCCAAAAGATGTACTTGGAAATAAAATTCAAAAGGTTTTATTAAAAAAATATTCCAACATAACGGATATTTTTAATTTATATTTTCACACACACAAAAGACACGAATTCGCATACCTTAAATTTTGTTTTCAAGCTTTAATATCCTTTATATCAATATTATTCAAAGTATATTTTGAAATTTTTAACAATTGGAATTTAACATAGCCTTAACTAAATAATACCCACAAACTCTTAGCAAATCAAATGTTTTCCGAATCTGTTCAATTTTATATTTGCATACAATCCCTGCAGGAAATCCGGATTCAGCAAAAGCTCCTCTAGACAATTACGCCAAAACCAGCAAGCACAAATATTCCCCCCTTTTCCTTTAATACCACATTCGCAATTCACAGTGTCCTGCCTCTCTTAATCCGATCACATACATTCTTAACCTCTTGCCGGATTTCGAAGCACCCGGGCACAAACGTAATAGTCCAAGACCCCCTCCAGGGAGTAAAACAAGGACTAAAGTTCAACTATTCCTTGTTCCCTTTCCCTCATAGCGCGATGAACACGCTCCACAGTCCTATGGGTCAATGCCAGTCTAAAGACTACCCTCCTCAGTATCTCTTTTGTGAGGGAGGGCAAGGATTCCAGGAAATTGCAATTAAGGTTTAAGTAGTTTTAAGAGCAGGGCTACAGAGAATGAGTACTGTGGTCTTTACCAAGAAATTCACGAGTCATAATAGAGTCATTGAAACTGGGTGCGCGAGCCATTAAAACGAAAAGTGGGTTCAGCTTGTCTCGTTCTAGCGTCATAAGTATAATTTTCTTAAAAGCGTAATGTTTCGCTTTTGGTGCACATGTTCCTTGTTGGTGTTCGAGGGCTTAAATCTAGAAGAGAATATCATCTTGAGCATGGCTAGGATATCTTCTTGTGTGCTTTGGAATTTGTAAAGAGGGTTATTATGGTACCAGTGTGGTACAAAACTAATTCAAAACCAGATGAAAAGTTCAGTTTTAAGTCGACTTGTTAAATTTTATATCATTTGAGGTTAGGCAGGCTTTCCTTTTTCTCTCTCTTTAATGCAGTTAAAAGTAATGAAAGGATGTAGTTGAAAGGTTGTTACAATTATCAGTAATGCGCAATGATCATTTAAAAAATTTTAGTTTAAATTAATGATTTTTGAGCTTTAAATGTTTGAATTCTGTAAAAGGATTCAATATTTTTTTTTACTGAAGGCCTTACAAAATCCTCTTATGCAATTGAAATTTTCAAGCTATTTATCAGACCAACCAAAATGACAGCTCGATTTCTAGTGTTCCTTAAGTTAATAACGTTACAAAAAGCATACTTTTTAAAATAATTGTAGATTGCTTTGATTTATCGTTGTCTTAATAAATGCTACTTATTTTGGAGATTATCATTTTTCATAAACTAATATATATTCATTTTTTTAAAGTAAAAAGGAAATATCCGATCACAAATTTCAAATTATCATGTGAGAACATGGTTTTAGTCATTATTTTTCTTATTTAATTTATTATTAACCTGTTTAAATCGGCTTGAAACAATCACGAGGCTTCTCTATCGGTCTTTATCCTGTATCTCACTCTTTCTCATTCTCTTATATTATATATTTATATATACTATTTCCAAATGCAAAACTATTTACCAATAAATTCTTAGTTTATGTAGAATTTTTATGAAAATAATATTTTTGTAAACAGAAACTGATATTTTCTAATTCCTGATATAAAATCGTTTCATAATTGATTAATATTAGAACGGGAGTTTAATCCCTCAATTAAAAAAAAAGGGTTTTTTTCTTCTTTCTTTCTTTGGAGGTTGACGAGAGATCCAAAACCCTTTTACCCTCCAAGAAAAAAAACTGGAAGAGAAAATTGCCATTTATGATTTATTCATTACGTGCGCGTTTTTGATCTTCAAAACACTCTAACCAAAACAACATCATTTTCTCACATGTAGGAATGTCACTTGTGGAAGTTGAATAGCGAGCGTTTCAATTTCAATGCTATCGCCATGCGATTTCCAAATGATAAACTATTTACCAATAACTTTTTAAATATATTAATTTATGTACTAATTTATTTACTGCTTTTATAAAAAAATAGTTTTGTAAACACAAATTGCTACTTTCTAAGATCATAAACCCGTTTTATAACGGAATAATCTCATAACAGGGGGCAAATCCTTCAATATTTCTCACTTAAGAATGAAAGTGATTTTTTACCCCAGGAGAAACGAGAAAATACTTTTATCAAAACTGATACTAAGAGTGAGTAAAGTTTTTTTAGCATATTATAAAAATCAAATTATTTAGTCCCCCCCCCAAAAAAAATTGCATTCCATGAAAATAACAGCTATGCTGTCATAGTTCTACACCAACCTTTTAAAAACGCATCTGCTTTCAAAGAAACATGGGTAATAATCAAGCAATATTGGTAAAAGCAAGTAAAAAAATATATGCGATTAAACGATGAGAAGGAATATTGCCCTCTATGCTTTATTCACTGCCTACGAAATTTCGAGCCTCCATTATTTATTAAGAACAGAAACTTCAAAACTCCCTATCGAAAAACTTATGTCCACACATGATAAAAAAAGAAATTGTTTACAACGGCTTTCCATAAAATAATGTGCTCTTTAATATGAGTTTTGTATTTCAGAAAATATAGTTTCATTGAATATTTACCATCATATTTCTCAATTTTTTTTCTTTATTATCTTTTTTTATAGTTTCAAATTTGGAAATCAAGAATAATCAAGATTTTATGATTAATGTTGGATCTGGAGGAGAAAGGAAACTCTTTCCTAAATAATCGTAAGCCACTCACAATTTAAGTACTGATTAAAAAGCTTTTTCATGCTTCAAAAAATATATAAACAACATCTAAGCTAAAATTAAAGTTGGCAATCAGCCTAATGGATTACTTAAAAAAATGTTTTCAAAAATGTGAATAGAAAAAATAAAATATATGCACATCAAAATTACTTAGACTTATAAGCATATATGAAATCATATGCAAAAATTAATTCGCCTTATTAAAGATGCATATGTCTAAAAAAGCAGAAGTTAAATTATATGGAACAAAAACCCTTTATTGTTGAAAATTAGTCCCTATTTTTGCAAAATGAGATGATTATTTCAATCAGAAACTTATGAAATGTTTTGAGAATATCAGTTATATATAGACGTATGTAATTTTAATATAATACTTACCATTTAGTCCATTTTCAAAATGAGGTATGGTATATGTTACTTTATCGGCATGCTCCTGAAAAAGATTTTACAAGTTACAAAAATATTGCAAGAATTTTTTTTGTTAATTTCAAAATATTGCAATCGGTATGGAAAGGGGCTTTATTTTAATTTAAAAATATTACAATCAATATGAATAGGAGTTTTGTTTTTATTTCAAAATATTACAATCGACCTGAAAAGGAGCTTTATTTTAATTTCAAAATATTGCAAGTAATATGAACAAAAGCT
>JAPMOQ010059770.1:4012491-4023698 GCA_026543055.1 Argiope trifasciata
AGCTTTATTTTAATTTCAAAATATTGCAAGTAATATGAACAAAAGCTTTATTTTAATTTCAAAATATTGCAAGTAATATGAACAGAAGCTTTATTTTTAAAATGTTATTTTTATTTGTATTAACTTTTTTTATATTACTTTCTTGTTCTACAAATTCCTGAATCTGATTCAAACGAAATAAAAATCGATGCTTTTTGAATCATGTAGGTATCAAAACATCATAAAAATAATTGTTGTCATTCAAATTAATTTCTATTTTGTTGGCATTAAGCATTTCAAAGGAATTGAATATTTTTTCATTAAAAAACCGTAAAACAAAAAAGTTATTAAAAATTACGCATTAATCTTTACCAAAAAAAGATTTTGGTTTGTAGCAACTGTTATAATGGAAATACTAATTATGCCAAAAAAATGGAACAATAATAGGACTATGTCATTGCAATTTCAATGACCGAAATAAATATTTGTTTTAGTTTAAATAAATTTTTAAAAAACTCCAGAAATTTATCTTTTTATACACTATATACATACATCACAACCTCTCCCCCTTTATATATAAGCACGGGGTAAAGCCATTAAAATATATTGTAGTTCATAAAACAATTAATAAAACAAAGTTACTAATATAATCTAAAACGTAATGCCCTGGCGTCCTGGCGTAGAAGTATCCTGTTCCAGGTTCGAGTCCAGGTTCGGACATGGTTGTTCTTTGTTCTATCTGTGCGGTGTGGGAATGAAAAAGGGGTTGTGCAAACAAATATGAAGTAAGGAATAGCTAAATCGTATTCTTGGCCCTATTTGACTTTAATGACAAAACAAGAGGTTTTCCTTAAATCGGTGACAGATAACCATCGGCGGGCTTGTAAAGTGTCATAAATAACAACAAAAAAACTAATGCATGATACAGACTGATAAAAAAAAATGGTAAATCTATTTTGGAATTTCAAGCGAAATTTAATAAGTTTTTTAGCAACTAAAATATTGATGTAATGCATAGCTGTTTGAGTTTTTTCAGTTATTATTGGCAAGGACATAGATTAATCTAATTCCTGATTAAGAAATATCTAAAATGCAGTGGTTAAATGGAATTTTGTGATTGAATTGTATATAAATTCGAGAAAATAATAATAATAACCAGCGACAGTGGTTTCCCAAATATTTTCTTGAACTCTTTTTAATAAAAGTGCTGTGTTAGAGATTGTCTAACATGAGATTAGTGTGTAACAGTTACGAAATAATAACATTTGGATCTAGCCTAACTTACTAAATCTATTGTGTTATCCTTGGCAAGATTCTTGGTGATTAATTTCAGGTATGTTATTGGCAGTACACAAAAATTATTTTATTTCTTTGTTTCAAACACATTTAAACCAAATCGATTGAAGCAAAAATCCGGTCCAAAGGTATCTTTAAAGTCACAAAATCGCATACCATATTTGACACATTTGTCGTAACGTTTATGAGTTATTGCATTTACGTTTTTTTTAATGCAGAAAGACAGGCGGGGATCACCATGTTAGATTTGGCTTGAGATTTGATAGACGGCTACGTCTGCATTAGAGATTATAAATTTGTGTTCATCTAGCTTTCTTCGTTTTTAGTTATAGTGTTAATTCATATTCGAATAACCAGAAAGACAGGCTTTCTCCCAATGAAATTTTCTCAAAAGAAAATGCGAAATGAGATGCTGTGGTATAAATCTACAAATTTGTAGTAAAAAAAATATGCAAAATTTAATCCATCTAGCTCAAAGCTTCTTCGAGTTACCTTTATCACATACAGACAGGCAGGTGGAAGGACAGATAGATAGATAGATTCCAAAATCGTGTTTTTAGAAAGGGAGGTCTAAAACATGGAGGTTCGTCAAAACTTCTTGACGATTACAATTCTTTCCCTAAACTCTTCATTATAGAAAGTCAAAAACGTGGCTAAAAGCGGTTCTTCGCCTTTTTCCACCCAGTAGGAATTACATACGATACAGTTAACCACTGAAGTTGACAGAAATTGCTTAAACAAACAACAGCTGGTGTAAAGAAAAGTTAGTTGGGGTTGGCGAGGCACTTTCTTGGGGTAGGGTGGGGGCAGCCGAGACTGATTGTCTGCTCTTCTCATCGTCAAAACGTTCTCATTTTCCGGACAAGAAGAAAAGCTCCCTGACACAACGGATTATCCGGATGTGAGCAAGTGGCGTTGACAGTGATAGCCTTAATCCGGGCATGGAGAAACAGCAGCTGTCAGGCGCCGTCCGATTGGATTGCCGGACTGGAGGGAAGAAGGTGAGAGCCCGGAGTGGACCGGACATGGCTGATTGACCGCGTCGAATTTCCTGGATTAAACTTGCCTGTACAGCCTTAAGTGTTGAAACTTGGCTTCGAGGACCAAATAAGGGTTTCGTAAGCGAAACTAGCTATTTTTAGCAAATTATTAATCGATGGTAACAAAAAGATAGGAGAAATAAGACTAGGAAAGACATGAAAGATAATAAAATTTGATTAAAAATGACAGTATATACTTAATCTAATAAGATAATGCTTGAAACTAATTAATTTTCGATTTATTTTTGTGTTCTTACATGATAGTCCCTTTATAATTTAAATTTCTAATGATTTTTCCAGATGTTATCCTTGTAATTTAAAGATTGTGTTATACAGCTTTATGAGTTTCTAATGCATGGTCTTTTAAGAGAGGAATATTCTGATCCATCAACAAGAGTACCCCTATCACGCTATTTATGTCTAATCTACATCTTGTATGGTATCCAATTGATAATACTTGCCATTCATAAGAAAGTTAACAAATTATTACAAAAAATTATAGTAATACACACACACACATACATACATACCTATAAATGTATGTAATACATTTTATGAATTTTTAATTTGTTTCAATTTATTATTTGGTTTTGAATGATTTTCCTATGCAATTATATTCTTCTAAAATACGTCATTTGTCAAATCTTAATAAACCATATAAATATAAAATCTTACTTTCATTTTCATATCTTAAAATATTATTCAATTGCTTAAAAGTATATTTAAATAAAATATAATTAAGAGATAATTAAACTATGTTTTTGACATTTCTTTTTTACAAACTGAATTTTCATTGCACTGAAATTTAAAAAAAAAACAGAGGATAATATAAAAGTCAAATTATTATCATTCTTTTTTTTTCAGATGAAACTTTTATAAAATTAGATTGACCTTAGCGTAAAATTCTTTGAAGATTGCACATGAGTTATCAAAAAATAAACTTGCGATTCTATGATTGGCAAAAAATATATGTAGACAGGAATAAAACAAGTTCCTCCACAGTAGAATAACATTAAAAGAAACAAAACCTTATCAAGTTAATGCCAAATCCAATTCTCGGGAAAAGCACGAATTCACACCAAACCATTAGAGACAGCAGGGTTCGAGGTGAGCACCAATCGTCTTGTCCTCTACCAGAGGGACCCACCAACCCACCTCTACTGCCATCTGTTCTTGCATCAGTGGACATTGGACACAATTTTCGGACAAACCCCTCTTCTAATCGCGTCCAATCAAATGTACAGAAGAGAGGGTGCCCTCCGGGGCTCGGTGCCGAACTACAAGAGCAGCTAATCAAGAAAAAGGGTTCGCGGGGCGATATTCGCCACGCTCCATCCCTGGAGTGTATCGTATGGCCGCTTGCCCAGTGTCCGGTGCAATGAAGACATGCGTATGTGTGACGTGCCCGGCATGTCTTCGATTTGGTGATGGATTCGAATGGAATTGGAAGGAAGTGATACCCTTCCCAAGGGGTGTCTTCCACGGCGGGTGTTCGTCTGCAGGGATATAGACTGTCTTGGTGTTCCAGAGAATGGAGGCGATGGAATGAAAGGAAGTTCTAATTAGAAGGTGGAAATGAGAGTTTTGTCTCTTCACGGCCCGAAGAAATGTTGCCTGAATTCTCCTGAGAGTTATCCTGCGTTCGGGTAGAGTGAAATGGAATATGTAAAGGTGCGGGAGGGGAGGTGTTAAGAAGAAAGCGAATACAAGAGACAGAGATAGAATGTTTAGTTTCAGGCAATGAATGAACAAATTGTCATTGACTCAAAAATTAACTATAAAAACATTTTTTACAAATAAACTCACAATTAATTTAATTATATCACAATTTCTTATTTACTTATAAAATGGAATTTTAATGCTTTGCTTACTATCGGACATTTTTCAGATCGATACGATTTATTATTCCCATCCCCCCAAAAGAAATATTATTTTTTTTCTATAACGGAAAATTATTAGTGTTTTTTTTTTAAAAAAGAAAAAAGAACAAATTGGTATTCGTGTGATTCAGACGATTATAAACTGACTACTAAGATCTACCGGAAGGCACATCGAAAAACTTAAATGATCGGATCACCAGAACAGCAACACTGATGGAAACTGTGGTTGCGTCCTAAATGCGATAATCGGCCGCTGTACAACCCTTGTCTAAGGAAGTGCATTCCGCCATCGATGGAAGGAATAAGACCCCCACCTTTACGTGTACCCTAAAGAATTTCAATAACCAGTCACTGAGCTGGAAGCTTCTCATCCTCAATCAAGAGGTGCCTCCTCGTGGGTCTGACGTCCGTATAACATATGTCCCCGTCGTTTTAATTTAATTTTCTAATAACTAAGAACTCAAGTAAGAGGAGTAGATAAAGTAAGTTACATCTGAATATGAATTACAAATAAACATTAGATGGCATGCATACATACATTTAGTATCCTGCTATGATGCCACTTGAAATTAGTGATATGGTTATATTGAATAAAAGAATGAGAATTCTAGTACTCCATTTTTGTATTAATTACTGGTTCTCTTGATAGAACAATATGTATTTTTGAATTATTGCCTTCTCTCCGTTTCGCACGGATCATAACATTCCCTTAAAGCTTTATACTTACAATGCATCACGATTGATCTTTCCTTACTTTTTGTATCCCTGAACTGTGGTGCGACAAATCTCACCATAAAGCGCCATAAGCCTCATACCCGTTACCTATGATATGCAGATCTCCTCATAAAATGCAATAAGCCTTGTTATCATTACCTGGAGTGCAAATCTTGCCATAAAGCGTCATACAGTTCGCGCCCAAGACATGTGATATGGTAGAGTTGGCCATAAAGGACCATAAAGCTTGTTAGAACAGCCTGTGGTGTGACACATTTTGTCATAATGCAACATGCTGATTGTTTTGGGATTGTAATTATTTATTACTATTTCATAATACCTGAAGTAATCTGAAATGCCGATAAATGCGAATATTAAATTCCAAAGATTTGAATTTTGATAGTATGTGTGTGATAAGAAAAGAGCTATTTGCCAGTTTTTGATCAGCTATGGACCCCAAAATAAGACTTCTATCAAACCAAAGGACAGGCGACAGGCCAAAGCTTAGCGAGAAGATTTGTTAAATGAAATTTATTGCTAAAGGAACCCGCAGACATCTTTTACGATGTATTGAAACCTGGGCTGCTGAACGGATGCCTAATGTATGCCAAAAAAGGCATTCATTCATTAGCCCCGATTTTACTTATTATATTAATACGTAGACATATCTAAAATATTCTATTAATAAGTAGGTATATCTAATATATTTTATTATGAAATAGGCATATTTAATATATTACATTAATAAGGAATCATATATTATATTAATAAATAGGCATATCTATTTCATTATATTAATAAGTAGGAGAAATATTACTATTTCTTCTACTTATTTTTAAGATCACTGCAACAATGAAAGACCGTCTCTATATCTAATAATTATGTGCTATGCATCATTTGAATTTTGTGATTTGTGTTACTGAAATAAATAGTCGAGTATTCTCATTACCTTAGACTGATGTTTTGGTAGCCATTTCCTGCAAAACTTTCTCTACGTCATTTAATTTTGAGGCAAAAAGAACATACTTATTTTTTTATTGCAAAAGAAATACAACGTTACATTCCTTTTTACTCTGTGCAAAGCTGTACTTACTCCCAAAAGCTAGCAATAATATTTCTGCTTTATTTAATTATTAAAATAAATGTAGAATTCTCTACAGTAAACAAATTAAAATCGCAATGAAAAAAAATACAATCATATATTTTCATAAATAACCATTGATAATTGGTAATATTCTTTTTATATTCCGTAATACAATTTGATGAAGAGGATATAAAATAATACATACAATTTAATGAAGAGGATATAAAATAATACATAAAATTTAATGAAGAGGATATAAAATGCAAATACGGTATATAAATATTAAAAAAAAACATTCGATTGAAAAAAACGCAGAAAGGTAGCGAAATTCAAGCATTTTTTCTTATTATTTTGCAAATGTTCTCGTATTATAAATAAATGAATATATAGCTTAATTAAATGCAATTAAATTATTTAGTAATTTTAGCATTTATTTTAAATTTTCACACAACTTTCCGCAAAAATTTAAACGATATTATTCATTTCGATATACACAGAGAACGTGAAAAAAATGTATTTTATTTAGAATTCGATTAGTATTAAAAGTAGTGGACATTGCAAAAAGGAAGAAAAAAATATGATTGAAAAATATACAAACTTTAGCATAATTTTACTTAATCTATTATTATCAAAATGTTAAAAAACACACACACACAAGCAAAAGAAAACTAATTCTCAAATGTTCACTTCACCGTTCTTAAATATTGTAGCTTGATAATGATTTAGTTTCAATTTTTCTGTCCCATCTTAGTTTGGCTTGATTGTATTATGCTTTGTCTTTTGTGTTTAACTACCTGTTTATAACTACCTGCGTAAAAACAACATCGGAAAATACTATTTCAAACATTTGATATGATAATGTTGGAAAATGGCATTTTATTTCTATAATAACAAACATATATTTTTAAATATGCATGCACATTATTTAGATTCGATTAATTATTAAGTGATTTGAATTTTATTACAACAGTAAAAAAATCATCTTTATAAACTGTGGTTAAAATTGTGTGCACATACTTTAAAATGTGATATTTAAAACAATGACTAATAATACTGCTAAAATATACATACTATAATATACATATAATATTTTTAATTAGAAATTTAAAAAATACTAAGCTACTACAAAAGTTGCACTGTTGAATTATTTTTATCATCATTATTTAAAATTTCAAGTGTCTTAATTTGTTTCATAATTATATGCTTTAATGTTGTCACCAGAAAAGATCAAAATTTTGAATATTTTTTTAATTAATTAAAATTTTAAAAATATTCTTATTGAGCAGCTACTATCTAAGAAATTCCTACTAATTTTAGTGGATGCAATATCCAATAATTTGTCCTATAAAACATTGCATTTTTGTATAAGATGCTACTTTACACTCTATACAATTCGTTCACCCGATGGTGTTTTTTTAAATGCTTTTTTCAAAAATTACGATACTAAAATTCTTCTTATCATAATTTTTTACATTTTAACCCCTTATTAATCGAATTTTTTTACCATCTATTTTTCAAATTAATTTTTAAGCCATTCGTTAAATTTTTGTACAAATTAAACACATTGAAAAGAAAAACCTTTTTAATTGATTAAAATAATTTAATTAATTATAATGGATTTTTTATATAATTTTTTACTGAAATTCGCTGCCTTTTATTTGGAAAAAACATTTTGCGTGTTCTTTCAATTACTGCTAAAAACATTGTCACACTGTGCAGATATCAGTAGGATCTAAGCGATACCTTAAGGAACCATCAGTAATTAAAGAGTTAATAACGCAGATCAATAAAAAAAATCATAAATTGTTGAACTATTTCACTTTTAAACATTTTATTTTCCATGGATTTGTTTTTTATTTTCTTTCAGCATTTGGACGTTGGATCAGCACATTGCTTTCATTCAGGTCAAAATCTCCATATCAGTAGCAGCTTTCACCGTAGCATCATCTGGATGTCAGCTTTTCAATATTTGTATTGAGAAATTCGAGATCTATTCTTGCACCACTGTTACTCCGATTTCCGTGAAGGACGGGAAGTCGGTTTCATATAAGAGAAGATTTGCTCCAAATCCCACCATCCAAAAGATTTCCTTTCACGCGTTGCCGGTCCCCCCCTTTACGTTTCCATCCCTCCCGCATTGCCTCTCCTCAGACGTCTGCCAATAAAATATCATGCTCTTCAGCGCTCGAAGGAAAAAAAATTGCCATAGAAATATTTTTCAGGGAGCATTTTGCTTACGAAGTATTTCAGAAGTACCCTAAATCGCATCTCAGTCAAGATATTTAGTTTGCTCGACAGTGACGCAGTAATGTATAGTTTCGATTATCCGTTCAACCAATTGGGGTTAAGGTTTAAGTGTACATATTAAAGATATCATTGAACCGAGAAAAACATTAATGTGAACTATATTTAACTTTATATACGCTTTTATTTTCTCGTTTATGAAATAAAGTAAAAGTATTGTAATCGAGCAAAAATTCAAGCTCGATATTTTAAAGAACTTCCAAACTGTAAACCTGCCAGACTTCGAAAAACATATTTTCAGCCTGTCTGTCACTCTGCGACAAAGATAATTTGAAACTACTTTGAGCTAGTGGGATGAAATTGTTTATGGTTTTTATATGAAATTCGTAGATTTTTATCTAATTTTGCACAAATTCCGCTCAGAGAAATTCTGTCTGTCAGATGCACGAATGTAAGTTAACACGATGACTAAAAGAGGAAGAAAACAGGGTGGATAAAATTCAGGGTGCAGAGATTCAGTCTTTAACATGTAAACGATTAACAAATTTTGAGCCAAATCCTCAAAGTGATTGAATGTCTGTCGGTCTGTACTTTCAGAAATGTATAAACGAATTAATCTTAAAAAAACCGATAGAATAGTAAAAATGTGGTAAATGATTTTGTATCTGCAATTATGGTGCTGTATCTAATTTTTGTTTCAATCAAGTGGGAAAAACAATTATGAAATAAAAATTCTATCTTTTACTGTTAACCGCATGTCCAGGATTTATGGGGGAGGGGGACTTGTCAATCATCACCCGACAGTTCCAGTAAAAAGGCTCAGTTCACATCAAAGGCTAATGTTTTCGAACTATCACAAGCCAAGGACGCAAAGCATTCTTTGGCACCACACATTTATTAAACATTTTTAGCGGTTTTGTGTGGATGTGAGCAGATAGTTCGTTTTTAATTATCTTTAAAATACTAGGCTCACTGCATGCATTACTTTATCTATAAAGTTTCGACAAGTGATGGTTAGGTTTTGGAATGATGAAACTAATTGCAATCAATCATATTTTAATTAACAGTTCTATACTATTTATGACAGAGCGCCAGCCGCGCAACGAGACATACAGAAGAATAAAGAAGAAACTCCGAAAGTATGCAGAGGAATGGTTGCCACAATTGACGAAATATCGTCTGAAATGGCGATAATAGCAATATTTTGATTTACATTTATCATAAAGTATCTAAAATTCAGATTTTTATCATAGCACAGCATGATATAAAAAATTATTGCAGTTGCTGCTATTTGTTTGAATTATAAATGGAGAATTTAAAAATAATTAAACAAAATAGAATTCAGGTCTAGCATTTTGAGCAGTTTTATGCTCAAATCATAAATAAATGTATCTGTATATGTATTGCATAAAAATTGCATCAGAAAGTTTTATATCGGCTATTACTTCAAATTATCAGATTACATCTGAAAAAAGCCCAAATAAATACTTTTTTAAATCATGAAATAAAAGAAAGAAGTTTGGGGTCTAATTGTATGAGGAATGTTTGTAAAAGAGATAACTACCTTTATTACGAAGCGAAACATTAAGCACACTCAGCCGATAGGCAAAATAGGCTGATTTTTCACTAGCATAAGGAATAAATACTTTCGGTTGCTAATTCAATAGCAGCAGAAAGGGCTTCCCTCAAACTTTTTCACATGCCTTCTAATACAGGTGTTATCCACCCACCCTTCAAAGAACTGCAGACAATGAGAAAGGTCGTGAATGCCCTGAGCTCAAATTTTTATTGTCAGTCCTTGAAGATTTAAAGTTAGTCAACCCTAGTAGAACAGTAAAAAAAAAAGAACTGGTACTTGAGTATTAATTATTATTAATAGTATGTCGTTTTGAATAATAATTAAGAAATGTAGATATTTAGCATGAATCTAGATGCTTTTTTTAAATCTAGAAAAGGATTTTAGGTATGTATTTTTACTGTCGATAGTTTACTAGTATGTTGTCACTACATAAGTATTAGGAAACTACTATATACTTTGAATGCAAAATTTGGTATTTGTCTCAACAACAATTGTAATAATGAAATGTAAAATAAGTGATTAAATCTAAAAATATTAATAAAAATTCAACTTTTGAATTGATATGAAAATTTCCGAATAAGAGAGTGATTTTTCCTTAATTATTCATCGTTCTTAAGTTAAAATAAATGTTATTCACAATTTTTTAAAAAATATTTCTGGTGCAATTATTCATTATAATAACGACTTCGAATTTTTAACTGGTGCATTGATTTTTAAAACTAACGGCATAGGCCAATAATTGAAATGAAAGGTAGTTTAAACAGCAATGGAATTTATAATAAAAATGTCGCCACCACAAGAGAGAAAGTCTGCTTGGCCATGCAGAAAGTGACAGTTGGCTGCATAATTAAGTAGAATACGTCTCACTAGCTTGTGGTAAGAATGTTGCTGATTCATTCTTTGATCGAGTCTTTTTCAAGACTGATTTGAGCTGAAAAACTAACAAGGGCATACATCGCCCAGAATATTATAGACTTCTCGCTTTAGAAATTATCAATAAAATCCCTTGTGATGATCTATACTGAAGGCAGCCTGGAATAAGACGCTATTTTGTGTTGTGGATTTTTTTTTTTTGTTAAAAAGGAAAACGGCATTGGGATCTGTGTAAGAAAGCCTGACAACTGCTCGGTGTTCCATGCAGAACTAATAACCATTGAAGAGGATTTGGGATTTAGCATAACTGAGAGTGTTTTCACTGACATTTAGATTCTGGGTGGCAGCCGAAGTTCCATTCAGCATTTATCTGAATGGTGGAGGCATGGGGATATCGCGGCTAGGAACACGGTCCAGCTTTTGAATTGCTTGATTGCCAATGTTAAGTTCACCTTTCAGTGGGTTTGTCGCAAATGAATGTGCACGGAAATGAAATTGCTGATGGTGTGGCCAGATAG
>JAPMOQ010059770.1:4023708-4065121 GCA_026543055.1 Argiope trifasciata
AAAATAATAAAAAAATGATTATTTTTTAAATATTAGCGCATGCTTATTCTGAAAGTCACGTGATTGTTTTCAACTGATTAATGATTTAAATTAATACAAAAAAAATGACTTAAAAATCTTTTGATGTTCACACATGATATGTCATTTTTTATTTATTTTCAGTAATCTAAAAGAACTTTTATAGATTTGGTAAGTAAGCTCATTCTTTTTTAACGAATATAAATTTAGAATATTATATACGTAATAAGTTTAGAAAATGATAAACGCCTACGATATATTTCCTTAATTCTGTTGATTGCCTCGTCTGTCTATAAAATGACATTTTCCGAATAATAATAATACGAAGAAGAAGAATTCCGTAAAATTCAAGAATTTATATGCTCTATTTCAAAAAACAAGAAGAAAGAATGCTTTTAGCGAATGCATTGGAGTGTAAAGTACATTTCATAAAGGAAAGAAATTTAAAGAATAAAATCATTTTGGAAGAGGCATATTTCAAGAGAATAGCCCAGATGGTTGTTTCTTGTGGTATCAGACAGGGATTACAATATTCCCACTGAAAGAAATTTATGCAACAGAGCAAAATATGTTTTAAATACTTTTGTTCATTCAAATCTTATAAAAGTGACAGCCGTGGAATAAAAAAAGAATTAAAAATTTAATGCCGAAAAATTCTTGTAAATTGATTGTTTAGAAAAAGGTATAAAACTTAGTTTTCTAAGAGTTACAGATTTGTGATTGATTAAATAATATTTAATTTATATTTAACTAAAATTCAAAGTTAAATTTAACTATTTACCAAATTTAGATTTGACTAAAATTATTTAAAAATTATATTACATTTAAATGTTTAACACAAATTTAAGTCACTTCCTTAACACTTTTGCTGTGACGATTAAATTGAAAATATTCCATAAAATTCATCTTATTTTCTAATAAATTAACCAAAAATAATGCTTTTAGTGCAGCTAATATGGTCACTTTATAATTTTTACTTTAATTATCAAAAAAGAAGATCTAACATGTTAAAAATTATGATGAGAAAATTCTTCAGCAATGGAAGCGAAATGTAGGTGTCCAATAGGATTTCTTATTGAAGAAAAAAATATGCAGTATGCTTCTTGTGTACCAGAGCAGCCTTCATTATTTTGCTCTCGTATGTCTGCTGTTTTTGGTGCAATACAGATGAAATTATAGTATACTATTGAATTATTAGCATCAGGTACAAAATCTAAAAAACGGAAAAATCCACAGATCTGAAGTTTACCCTAATGTTTTTTCTGAAATTAGTAGAAACTTCAATATGGTGCTTATTCAAGTACTTTTATTTCTTTTTTATTTATGTTGTTTTTCTTACTTCTTCCTAATGTCGGGGATAGTCTTCCATCAGACTTATTAGAAGAAAATACAACATTCAATAATTAAAAAGAATCACTTAAATTATAAATAATGTAAAATTCTTGTAAGCAATCATAGGAAGAAAACTTTGAACAAGCTACAGTGATCTACTCACATGCTTAATAATTACTCTGTATAAGTCATAATGAGGGCACATATGGTTAGTCACATGCGGACAATGTGTATGATGTAGTATATTTCCTAATCACGTGTGTAGAATCTGCATTTGCATTTTGCTTTCTGTTTCAGGCAAAGAGAGATTAAGTCAACATATCCATCTAAAATGAAGGCACAAAACATACATTCAGAAGATAACTAGATTCAGAAATCGTATGTATTATCCAATGCACATACAAAATCCTATTTCATATAAAATGGTCTACCCACAGACTTTGCCAGTACACACATTGTAAAGTCAAATGAATACTAATTGCTTACATTCTATGTTACTTAAGCAAATCTTTATGTCTTCTTCTGTATATAATTATAATTTTTCTTCCATTGTCTGCTTATAAGGAAGATATTATCATTTGTAACTGAGGCAATGCTTATAAATAATCCTGTAAATTTAGGAAATATATAAATAACTCTTTGCTATACTTGACCAATTAACCTTTTGGATTTTTGTAAAAAGTAAATTATTGCTATTATTATTTTTTAATTGAAAACTTTTTGGTTTCATAGCAAGATTTTAGCTTCAAATTTAGAGATATTTTTAGGAGTAGGCTATATATTTAGCAACTCAGAGTTGTAAAATTTTTAATGTTTTCTGGAATATTTAGAAGTTTTTCGAGAGCATTTAAAAGCCTTGTTGCAACTACTGATCAGTGAGATGCCCTTGTGCATTTATTATGTAAGTGTTAATTGCGATAATAAATGTTTTTATCCATGCTAAAACAACTCAACTTGGTCAAGAATCTGTGATAATTTGCCACTTTACTTTTTAGTCTTAGTGAGTCGCTTAGAAGAATTTGAAAATTTATTTTTATTTGATTAACTGTAAATAATTATAAATAATTATTGTAAATAAACTCGTGTTTGTAGTGTCTTATTTGAAGTTAATTTTATCTTAGAATTGATGTACGAGATATACCATTGTTTTAAAAACTATGCAGTAAGAAGCATGGATTTTACTATCCAACAAATGTGTGTGCTATGGAATTCATACGTTTAGCATAAATTTTATATTAGAATTCAATTTTACTTTATGCTTTTTTTTAAATTAAACTGAAAACATTGCTCCAATTAAAACTATAATTCTCGTAAGAATGCCACATTGGTTTAACAATATTAAGATAAAAAGAAAATAGATTCGTTTCGCTATTTGAATCTTATTTAACTAAAATCATTTCCCCTATTCCAGGAATTGAGGGAAAATCAATTTTTATCTAAGTGAAAGACAGCTTATAATGCCATCCAATGATTCATATAAACAATATAATTAATATTTTTATATCAAAATATTTTGAAGAAAAATTAGTTTAATTTTAATTAGTAAATTCAAATTAAATGAAATATATTGTAAAATATTGCTAATGCATTAACATTCGAAAAAGAATAGATTACTATTAAAATATTCCTTTACAGAGATCTCGCTGTTTATATAACTGTAGATAGAAATTACCTTTTATATGAATAAAGTTGATACGGAAGAAAAGCACATTTCAGGAATTATAACTATTCAAAGTAATTAGATTCATAATTAACATTATACGAATATCAGAAGTGACTTTATTACTTTGAAAAACAAAAAAAAAATTTTAAAAATTGTTTTTTTAATTCCCAAAAAAATAATTACTTTGGAAAGATTTGATAGAAGATGGATCAGTGTTTGCACGGATGTTTATTAAGATAATCATCTATCAAATTTCCCCAAATGATTACATTGTTATGACTCAATGATCAAACTGAAAAAAAGGTATAAAAAGAGAGTAAATACTCATAAATTTACAGAACAAAAGTTTTAAGTTTTAACAAATGTCTAAAAGGAATTAGAGTAGAAAGTTTTTTCGTGAAATTCATGATGCTTCATATTGCTACAGTTTTAATGAAATAGCAAACCGAGAAAGAAAGAAAAAATGCTTAATCAAGCTTGGCTCATATTTCAACAACACTTCGCTTGTATGAACATTTTTGAATGTTGCTTTTATCATAATTATTCATTAAAATAATAAAAATAATACTGGAAACAAAAATTTTGTCACCTCATGATTTTGAAAATTAACAGAAAATTAAATAATGTAGGAGATGAAAATTCGACAAAGTCATGAATTTGTAAATGAACAGAAAATTAAGAAAATGTTGGAGACAAAAATTCGACAATCTCATAATTTTGTAGATGAGCAGAAAATTAAATAAATTTTGGAGGCAAAATTTGACAACCTCTTGATTTTTGTAATTTAACAGAAAATTAATTAATTCAGGGGACAAAAATTGGACAATCTCACGATTTTGTAAATTAACCAAAAATTAAATAATGAGGAAAACAAAAATTTGGCAGCCCCATGATTTTGTAAATTAACAGAAAATATAATCATGCAGGAGACAAAATTTTGACAACTTCATGATTTTATAAATTAACCGGTAAAAATCTTAATCTTGCAAGAGCCAAAAATTTGAGAAACTCATGATTTTGTAAGACAACAAATGAACATTTTAATAATGAAAAACCCATTTAGATCTGTTAAGTACATTCCAACAAAAAGTTGCAATTTGAAAATAACTGGAAAAACGGAAAATAAGTGTAAGATGCTTTAAAACTTTACTTAAAAGCAAAAAAAAAAAAAAAAAAAACCGAAACTGTATATTTCAGACTGTATAATACTTGCACTTTGTTTCAGTTTTATTGAAATAGTGGTTTCTATGAAGAATAGAAAAAGAAAAAAGAAGCTTAGTTCGCTTTTTAATCAACGCTTGGTTTTTATCAATATTTTCGAACAAAACGAAGGAAGCCAACCAAAGAAAAAAAAAACTTGGAAAGAGCTCTCTCTCTCAACTTCCATACAGCTCGACAGTTTTTTTCCTTCCCCACCACGTTATTATTATTTTCATTTAAGAATCCCCGGAACTCTTCAGGAACCAAACGCAATTTCATCTGAGAGAAGTTCAATACTTCTAGTAGGGATGTGAGAGGGAAAAAAAATCCAAAAATCCTTTTTTTCCTAACTCGTCGCGTCTTGTTTTCCAAAACGAAAAACACAAACAGTGGAGAGAGTGGATAGAAGTGAAAAGAAAAGGAAAAACTGTAAACTTCTCTGATCAATAATGGATTTGAGAAGCGATTTTGTGCCCTCTTTTTCCTTACATCGTTCCTCATCCCTTCAGTTTTTTTCCCACTAATAATTTCCTCCGAGCCAGATTTCCGACCCATAGTCAAGGCTTTTCTGTACAAATTTTGGACCGTAAATGTCTTCATGATCTGTTTCTTTGTTCTTCGACGAAAATCAGAACTTTCTATAATATGAAAGGAAATGGATTTCAAATCTCGCTTATTCTTAAGAAGTAAATCTTTGAAGACGTTCGAAACAAGAACTGAGTTTTGAAAAAATGCCGCTTTGTTGATCTGAGCGATATGAAGTAATGTTAAGTTTGAAACAAATATGATATTTTAGAAGATAATAGTTCATTAAAATTTAATGCTATAAAAGCTTATTTGATTTTCATATCTAAATGATAATTAGAAATATAATTTATTACTTTTCCACTAATGTAAATTTTTAACAACTTAATCTCCAATATCAGAGAATAGATAATGATTAAAGAAATAAAATTACTTTTACATTGACTGAATTATTTTAATTAATTATAATGCATTTTGATTTTTTCTTATGATTAATCTGCGCCAAAACTCAAATAATGGGAAGATAGATTAAAATGTCAGAGACAAATTAATTCACTACATTAAGAATTAAATATAATGGCAATTTTCAGTTATTTAAATACACGTTATTTTTAATAAATTAAATTCAATTGTTAATCCCGAAAATTTATATTAAATTTTCGAAAATTCAGAATTATGTTTTAAAAAAGAAAAATCCTTGCATAGATTTAATTGTTTACCAAAAAATTATTATCATTGTCCTTCATCAAATTACTACCAATGCAATTACTATCAGTGCAATTATTATCATTGAAATATATTTTTTTATTTAATTGCATAATTATTTAAATTTCTGGGTTAGTGACAAATTATGTAGGTAAGTAGTGATGCTTGTATTTTAAGAAAAAATATCAATGTTAAAAGATATTTATTTATTATTTTAAAAAATATGACAGAATTTCAATTTTTAGGGTGATGAAGGAGAATATGAAAAAAAAAATTATGGAATTCTACTATCGATAGAAATATAAGAATATTTATATAATTTAAAGTAAAAATGAAAAATCACTTAAGAAATAAAAGCGTACGAGCGAAAAATACAATATTTTGAAATTAATTAGAATAGAGGTATGATCCATTTCAAGAGGAAATCATACAGCAGTTATGTTGGAATTAATATTAGGTAAAAAAGAGATTAGACATAATTTTCTTTAAAATTTTATCCACGAATTATTTATCTCTTAATTACGGAATTTTCTCAACTATTTTATAAGACGAAATCTTCAGTGATGTAAGTGAATCATCGAATTCATTCCATTTTTTAAAAAATAATTGTCAGTTTCGTGAATTGTTCGTCATTTAAGTATGTGTTATTTTTTAAAAAATAGTTTCAAAATAGATTATACGATTCACACACTGAACTCGCGAATCATAATAAAGATGTTAAAGAGTTTATAATAAGAGCACTTTAATAATACTTTTAAAAAAGCATAAAACTATTTTAGTGCCTAGTTATTTATTTTAATGAATAAAAGAGAAAAGTTTATTAAGTAATGACAATACTGGAATGGCATTTGGAAATCATTTTTAACTGAAAAAATTTTCGAATATTTTTTTTCTTTCTTCCTTTGGTCAAACGATTCTTGGTGCATTATGATATATATCGATGATATGATATATATCGATATTTGATATTTCGATAATATATACTTTGCTACATATATTTGCACTTATTGTGCTCATCAGCACTTTGCAATCATTGTTAAAAATAATACATAAAAGGAGATCACTCATAAATTTTGATATTTTATTTTATAAATAATTTTCATTCACCTATCTTATTTTTTAAAGTCGGTCCTTGAATCTCAATACTATAGCATATTAAGATAAATTCGTTAGATGTTTGAAATTAAGAAATTGCTTTATTTATTTATCGTTGGCCTGTATATTTTCCCTTTTTACAATCCGAAAAGGGATTTCTATTAATTAGTTGGCAACATTTTAGTAAAAAAATTAATCAGTTTTAATACTATCTAGAATTTTTTCAGAAGCGTGTATTATTCATAAAAAAAAACATTCTTATTTCTGTTTCATATATTTTTCTTCCTAACTTCGTCAATACATAAGCTGTTATCTTTATTGTTTACATCAAATTTTAAAACGTTCACGGCGTGATTGACGCCGGTGATTCGGACTTCTATTTCATCAGTTGATAAATTATTTCTTCTATTTTATATGTGGTATAATAGTAGATATCTAGTTAAACAGCATGCACGAATGACAGGCGCCACAAGGGCTGAAAAACGTGTTAAAATAAGAACACACAAACTAAACCTAGACGAGTTCTTCTCACTGATTCTATATTGACTGAGAACTTTTGCTGTCACGCAAATGAAAGTAATATGGCAATTGACATTTAAATGTTTTCGAGTTCAGAGATTTATTTATGTTTACTGATTAAGTCTGCGAATTATAATTACTTTAATTTTCAAAGGAATTTCGGGTCAATAATGTTTCACAATGTCTGATTCCTCACAGAAAAAGTATCTCTTATTTAGAATCTTTGCCTGAGAATGACCCTTGAAAAATCTCCATATCGGTTTCTTTAAAAAGTCATTAAGTCATTTAAAAAATTCTCAATCTTTTTATATGAGAAATAATCTTTAAAAAAAGAGAAAACTCCTTCCCCTCCCCCTCTTTCAATTACACAATTAGCTATAAATATATAAACCAAAATAAATATAAATAAATTCTAGAAGAACGCATTATATAAGAAATATATTAAATGGGTGATTAAGATAATAACTGGTGATCATTAAGGATCATTATTATTCTTAGTAGTGATTATGTATACCCATCAGTAATTATACAAAATCATCGGATTAATCAAATTTATCGTAACTTAAATGTAATAAAAATTAAAACAATATAACTTCTAATCTCTAAATTATGTTATGAGTTAAAGTGAAGAGGTAATAATTTGGCAATACCTACTCCAAATATGTCAAGAAGCATAATCAACTTTATATCTAATAACATTTTCGAAGAAAACTGTTAACAATAGAGAATGCTTATTGCTCTTTAAGTTTGTCGTAATAATCTGTTTTGAATACACTCTAGTTTCTTTAAATAAATATAAAATATTATAATAAATCAATAAAAATTATGTAATGATTCTTCTTTTCAATATTAAATTGCTTTTCTTCATAGCAATTTCTAAATGAATGAAGATCTTTCTTGCAGTTTCTAATTTAGATGAAGCATTACATATTTGTCGAATCAGGCATTTTATAATTAGTATTTAAAAATCCCCTTGGAATTTTCTAAAAATGGTCTGATATCAAAAGAATAAAAAAGAAGGAAACTCATTAAATTTACGAGAAAAATTTTGCAAGTAAATGTAAATACTGTTATCTCATAAAAGAATTCTATGTATTTTAAAAGTATACAGGATTTTTCTCGCAAGTTTTGTTTATTCAGTTTTTGGTTTTTCTTTTTCCGTGTATCGGTTTCCTGTTTTAAATATTTATACCAATTTACATCATTCCCATTATTGCATGCATAACAATCTCCATATCTTCGAAAAACCTGTGTTTAAACAATAAGCCATTATATTAATGGATAAAAGATCCTCATTATTTTCATAAATTAATCCCGTAACGAATGAAACGAATTCAGGGAAAATGAACAATAGTTGCTGAATGTACTCGATTTTGAGTAAACGAGCAAACATTTTTCGATAACTTCAGCAACTCACGCATAAAAGATGAAATTAAAAAAAGTGTGTACATTAATCGCGAGAAAAAACCCTGAAGCAAATTGCTTTTTTATCCTGACATTACCCGCTTAGGCTAAAACGAGGAACGTCCTTGTAATTTTCATTTAAATCGTTTTCACCATAGAAATAAAGTTCCACGGCTAGAAAATAAAGAACGAAAAAGTGGGGGGGGGGGGCTTTGTTTTTAGTTCTTTTTTTTATCATTGTCTTCCCGATCCTATTCGTTCTTTCCCTTCCTTTTTTTATCATCATCCTGCCCTTAACCTTAAGGGGAAAAAACATTCCGTTCTTTTGTTCCACACCAACCAATTGGATCTCAAAAAAACAAGAAAAGAATGTTTAATAACACAAAGGTATCCGTAAAAAAAAAGAAAGAAAGAAAAGAAGAAGGAAGAGAGAGAAGGAGACCAGACAGAAAAAAAAATGTGGGGCGAAATGAATTTCTTAAAAACGCTCGGGGTGCCCTAACATTTACTGGAGACAAAACCGAATAAGAACAATAATCGAGAGAATAAAGGGAGAAAGCGCGCGAAGGGACGAAAGGAAGTAATAATAATAAAAGAAAGAAGTAATCAATAACCGGTTCGAACCAGTCGCGCACTTAGTATGTCAAATGAGGTATTGATTGGTCACGGCGCGCTGGAACCTAAAAATTACCACTCCTACCTGAAGGCTTATTTCACTCCCAACCCTTTTTCTTTACTCCATATGGAGAAGAAATTCCGGGGAAGATGTGTTTGTTTAAGAGCAGCAAGAAGCAGGTTTTCATAAACAGAAATATGGAATTGTTATTATTGTAAGTGAGTAATTTAGCTCACTCCCCAAAATCAAGGGATCAGCTATATATTGCGGAGAATTTCAGTCTGTAATCTTGGATGAAATTACAAGAAAGGGAAATGAATGTCATAATACTGTTTCTTTTCTAACTTTGATGAAAGAAATGATATTACTAGTGACTGAATTAAATTGAAAAAATGTCGGAACTTTGAATAGTTGCTGCCTCATATTTTTTTTAAAAAAATTTTAAACAACAAAACTCTACGCAGGAACATTTAATCTAAAAAAATATTACTTTCTATCTGACAAAAATCATGTTGGAATTGGTGCATAGTGCTTTAATTGGTGTCCTAACTTATCAATGACAAAAGTTTCAAAAGGGTGTGTGTGTGTTTATTTTAAAATTATGCTTTTTTAACACATTCACTGCCAATACCCTCGCCTGATATCAGGGCCAACTATCTAATTAGATGCCCCCTTCTTTGCTTTCTTTTAATTGTAATAGAGAAGGTGTCATCTAATAACATAAATGGTTTGGAAGGGATACGGTAGCCTGGTTAGTAAAGCGTCAGTCTCACAACCGAAAGGGTGCGAGTTTGTCCTCTCCTCGGCCAAAGACCACCATATTGCAAATGGCAGTTGGGGCACATTAAATAGGTCGTGTCTGCAAAGTCCTCCAAGTTCCCAAAACAAATTATACTTCTGGAGTCGGTATCTGATTTGGATCTAAATTCTGTTTTGCGGATGGATGAATGAGTGTATGAATGTGTTCTACCGCCCCCTATAAAGAGTTGTATCGAGTGTGTTTGAGCAAAGTTGTGCTTTCTCTTTAACGGTGCTCATTAAGAAGGAAAAGGCGCTCACGTATGCCTTAATTCGAAAGAGCAGCGCTCATTCGAGCTCGGTATGATCAAGTGGCATTAGACAAACCACTACCACCAGATGGTTTGGTCCTAGAAAAGAACACAATCTACGAATTATCTCGTAGTTGGCAGTCAACGTGTTAATTTTTAATAAATTATCTAAGGATTAAGAAATTACTATAAATTAAGTAATAAAAATATTTTGGAATCAAAGATGAATTCTTATTTCCAGAAAATATTTTATTTTCTAAATTTAATCTAATACTATAATACGAGGAATGGTTGCCAAGTCGAAAATCGCCCCAGAATTAATAAACTCCGGTAAACTTGGGGGTCTGGGGTTTTTGGCCACGAGGAATCGATTGGTGCCGGTTTTGAAGCGCTACGGTCGAGCAGTTCGGAGTTACAGATAGGATATTTTCAAACTTTATTAGTTCGCCATAATGGCTACTTAAATTTTCAAGCGGTAACGTGCTGCCATCTATAGCCAATATGGCGAACTAATAAAGTTTTATGTTTATGCTGTTATAGGTTTATAATATGTTTCTTACGTATGTATATATGTTTGGTTTTTCTAAATAAATTTGTCAAAAATATTGAACTTCAACACACTTCAATCTTTACCTTTATTTTACCTTTGTATAGAATAGTTCCCTTTCCAAACTCTAACTTTGTTTAGAATAGTTTACAATGGTGCACTTTAACCGGTTATCTTTTCACCAATGGTTTCACAAATTTTCTTATGGCATGTATTGTTTTGATAAATCACAATTGAAAATTTAAATCTTCGAGTTAGCTTCGATACCTGTTTTCTCCGAGCGGAGCTCGGTCACCCGCTGGTAATTCTTAAATACATAGTTGTAATGCTATTTTTTAAGGCTTTCTTCAGCCATTTTGCTGATATTTTTGAAAGATAATCTTTTTTCAAGTCCACATTTAAAAATAAATAAATTGTTAGGATCTAAAAGTCTTATTGTTTAGATATAACTTACAGTTGAGAAAATTAATATTGCTCCTTTTTTTAATTATATTTTCGAAACTGTTTGCTAATTCTCTAAAAATGATAAAACCAATGTACAGATAAATTCTCTGCTCAGTTTATTAAAATTGCACTGGAATCAGGTTTGAATTATCTTAATCAAATATTTATATTTAAATATGCAAGGTTCCATTTCTAAGATATATGTTTATCATGTTATGTTAAACTCACTAACTTGTTCTCGCTGCTTTCTACCTCATTTGAAAAACATAAATGGAATCTGAATTATTCCTTTGAAACAATCGAATGCTTATATGTAAAATATGTATAAAATTTTGATAAATTTTTAATTATCCAGAGTTTTTTTATCAAACGAATTTCTTAAAAATGTAATAATTTATCTGAAGAAAACATAAAATTATGTCCCATCCATTTTTAAATAATTGTTATCACATATAGACATGATTACAAAAAATTCTTTTTTCGATCAAAGAAGCATTAAAAAAATAGTGATTTATAAAGATCTCATGCTGAATATTCTGTAATTATTTTTTTCTTTGAATATTTTGTCAACAAGAAATAATTTATTCTTTTGAAATATCCAACTATTTATGAGACGAATTAAAAAACTGACACATAAATATTTTTATTGTACCATATAGCTAAAGCAAACAAATTTTATTTAAAAACATATACATATTGCATTTAGCTTTTGAAAAAGAAAAAAAAACTGCTTTTTTAATGAAAATTTAATGTTTGGAACAAAAGAAAAATGGAAATATATAATTCTTTTTTCACCTCAGTATAGCTCAAAGAACTTAAATTTTTTATTTTAGTAAATAAAAAAAATTATAAGCATTTGAAGTTTTTTTTAATCACATTCGGTCAAAAATTTTCTATGTTTTGAACTTCAAGTGTCTATAAAACTTGTCTAAATGAAACTATTTGAAAATCCACTGTCTATCACATCCTCAAAGATCTTGGATACATACAACATTTAATGAAACCTTATTGAATTGATATGATATATTATGTTTTTCATGAACCAATCTAAGTGAAATATTCATTTTTCAGAAAATCCATTGAGATATTCTGCTTGTAAATTAATTAATTGAAATGCGCTGAAAACGTATGTAATTTTCCCGTTTTTGTAACAGAAATAGAAAAAATGAGCAAAATACGAATGAGTAGATAGAAAGTTAATATAAAAATATCAAATATTATTTGGAGAATTTTAAGGTTAAAAATAAAATTAGTCACTCATTTTTGCTTTAAAATATCACTGTTTCAGATTGCATTTTTATTTGTAGTGGATCGCTGAAACTACTGTATCTGTAGTTCTATCTAACATATATTAAAACAAAGTCTGTTTTAGAATCTACAAGATTTGTATTTTTTTTGTCAGATCATACAAAAAGACTTAGTTTTGTATGGAAAAAGTATTATTCCAACCTAGTTGGATACTTTAAAATAAATATGTTATAATATACATTATATTATTTATTTTATGATTAGGGATACAAGATTTAAATTTTAAAAAGTTCTTTAGAAGCACACAAATATGTATATCAGAAGCATACTCATATTAGATGATTTATATACATTATAAGTTTAATCTTTACAGCTGAGTCGGATATCTTAAACTGAATACAACTCTACTATTAATTTTATGATAATAAATACAAGATTGCAATAAAAATAATTTCATTAGGAGAATAAAAAATGTAAATCAGAAACATATTCATATTAGAGGATTATAAACAATGTATGTTTAAGCTTTGGTGGGTTTTAATTTTTTAATGCATCATATATTTTCAAATTTGTTACGATTTCTTTCTTATAAACATTCTAATACAATGTTATTTTGTAAATGCCGATAAATATTTCTTTATTTTCATCTAATATTAATTGTTAAGGATAATAAGTTATCGTTTGCGAAGAGGAAATTACAATCTAATTAAAACTCAGAAAAAGATTTACTTAACATATAAAAAAAATATATTTATAATAATTAATAGAATATAAGAGAACAATATTTATATATTTATATTAATATAATATAATTTCATCTAATGAAGTAATTATCAATTTTGATTTCAACAGTGCACTTAAGAAGTTTCATTTTATTTGTTGGCAATCATCTGCATCTCCGAGGATTCGAAAACCATTCCAGAGAAACAAACACCATAACTAGAAGTTGGAAAAAAATATCAAATGGCAACTTGGAGGAAAATGTTTTTCCTAGACATGATTTTAAATCCGCGTGAATAAGAAATTGGACTTTTTTTACAAGTTCAAAAAAGGTTAGTGCTTTTATGAGCTGAATTTTTACGAGAGATTTTATTTGTTCGTGTCTGGGAGGGTATTAAAAATGTTTTATGTTTCAGTTACAAGCACAACTTTCAAAGCAAAAAACAGTAAATCGTTTTCTTGCCAGAAAGAAAAGGAAGACATGAAGAAAAGTCTTTTATGCTCACTCAAATTTTTATGTTATTTCATCAAAAGAAAATTTCTCAGACATAAAATGCACGATATATTCTTAGAGACAACTTTTTTTTGCAGACTACCAAAAACTTAAAATGAAAACAAATATCATTAATTATGCTCTTAATAATTATATGTACTAATTATAAATGTTTATAATAGTTATGATTATTTAAATTTTGATTAATTAGGTGCACAGTTAGAATAATTGTGATATAGTCTGCAATTCATTATGGAACTATTTATTTATTTTGTTTTCATTAAGGAAAAAGATCCAAATAAGGCAAAACATGTGTTACTTCTCTTATAATAGGAAATAGAAAAATATCGTTTAACATATTATTTCTTCAATTCCTACTGTAAGTACACTATTCCTATTTCATGAACTCTCTCCTTATATATATTTATTTATACATCTTTTTCAAATTTTCAATCGAGAATAAAATCCTTTTTATTCAACCACTCAGTTTCAAATACATTTTTTTAAACTTACGGTGGATAACATTCGATGTTAATACAGATTGTTCCAAATATTAATTTATTCATTCAATTTAATTAATTTTTAATGCTTTAAATAGAGTATTAGTAGTTTGTAATGATTTTTGAAATCAGCGAACAGTAGTTCAGTCGGTAAAATTCTAGGATTTCAGTGTTTTTAACTGAATGTGAAGAATGTGAGTTCAATTCTTGGGAAAACCAGTCATTTATTGATACTTGATAAATTGTTGATGCTTAATAATTTTTTGATAATTATTCAATAGAAAGCAATTAAAATGAAAATTTTCTTTGATGACCTAATCAAAAACTGAATTAAAAATATTTTTTATTTATTTGCTCTACTGTAATTTACTCTACGCGTTAGGCGTTAGTTTTTCCGTGTAATCATTCTTAATAAAGTAAAGCCACTCTCACAAAAGAAAAACGGAGCTAAGAACCCTGAATAAACTATTCACAATTTTTGAAAAAAACGTATTATTTAAAACATAAAAGCAATAATATATATATATATATATATATATATATATATATATATATATATATATATATATATATATATATATATATATATATATAAAGCTGAGCACTGTTATGCTGTTGCACAAGCTGTTAAAGCTTGAGCACTTTTTTTCTCGTGAATCCATCTGAAATAATTGATTTAACTAACTCTAATAACAATAGAACCAGGATTAATTATCCACCAAAACCCTATTTGTTCATTTGTGAATACTATGCCTCAATACTGGAATCAATAAACTATTATATCACTTGATAGAATGTTGTACTTTAAAGAATAACTTTTGTAAATAGCATGCATGATGCATATACTGCAATTTATTTATCCAGTTTTGTAGGACACATTTCATCTATTCACGGTAGAAATCATGCTGTATTGAGTTTATGTCGTTATTCAGATACATCATACTTTATCATTGTATATTTATGATCATTTCCCATTTATTTATTTATTTTGCTTTGATCAAGGAATGTACCTAAAATTCTGTTAGTGATTCAAAGGAAACATATGCTATATTATGAATCTTAGGAAGTAAAATAAATACCAAATTTTAAACATCTCGTAATATTTATCTAGATCAGTGACATGTCATGGTATTTTCTTAAAGTGAATTAATAATGTTATTGGTTCCCAATACAAATTAAATTTTTCTAAACTATTACTTTTATTCAAAGTAAGATGTGAATATTTCATGACAGAGGAATATAAAAAAATAACAGTACAAATGCATAAATTTTGAAGATTTAGATTTAACTTGAAAATATTTCAACACAAATATAAAGGAGTTAATAAAGGGTGTCTCAAAATCAACACAAGATTTGAATTTCTCCCCATTCGTGCAGTAAAGTGTTGTCATGTTTTTAAAAATGCCATGTGACAGCTGATTGTGGAAACGGTGCGTTACACGTTTGAACAACGTGCAAGATTTGAATTTTTAAAAGTTCTTTTTCTTTAAATTGTTACTTTTTTATTGTAAAGTATACAGGATAGGATTATATTAGGGATAGCACATAATGTAAATAGCCCCCACGGGTTTGCTGATACACACTCACTCTTTTGTCGAAATTTCCCATGACCATTTTGTACAAATGCAATTGAGTTTCGGTGATGCAGTATTGAATTTCTTCTTTTAATGTACGCATCTTTGTGAACTTCTTTGATAGATCTTTGACATGAAATAATTTCATAAAAAGCCATCTATTAGTGTTAAATCACACTACCTAGGAGGCCAATTCTCAAATTTCCAAATTGTGGCCCTCAGACTTTAGTTATATTTGAAATTTCTAACGTGTAAACTCAATTTTTATCAGCAAACTATAAGCTATTAAATGGAAGCTGTCAACACGGTTGCACGGATGGTGACAAATAGAAATCTTACGTTTTTTCTGTCATCGTTTTGAAACAGGCAAAAAGAAAAAGAAATCACCAGATTTTTTTTTAAAGGAAATATTTATTTTTTCATATTATATGTTGTACTATGAAAGTGGTTTCCATAATTCTTTCCAAGCCTGCTGAGTATATCAAAAGCAAATTCAAGGCAAAAATTTATTGCATCCTAATTGGACAGTAAGTTTTGAAAAAATATTTTTAAGTAAACTAACACGAAAATAAGATACTTATAACTTAAAATATGTATTTCCTTTAAAGTAGTGCAAAATTGTTGTTGTCTATAATATACTACAAACTTATTAATGATGAGTATTAAAATTTTGGTTAGTTTCAAAATAATTAAATGACTAATGAATACTTTGACTCAAGGAATACGTGTTCTCTCACTTAAATAGATATAAGGGAAGTTATCCATCCTGTATATAGTTTCGAATAATTTTTGAGATATGCTGCAATATTCAGAGTTTACGTCCGTAAAAAGCATCATGATAATAAATCATGAAATAACCAACCTCATAGATCGAAATAATTTTCTTAAAATAATAAGTGACTTCAGATTTGTTAGTGATATAGAATATTTTGATTAATTAGAGCCGCACAGCGATGGTTATCTATTAGTAGTTGAAAACTTTCAATCAAAAGTTTTCACATCGTAATCAATGATTCTCAAAGAAAAAAAAATGAATACAAGCAAGATTATAATTGGGCTTGCTTTATAGAGGTTATTTTCTCAAAGAAAACCAAATAATTATCTTTATAAATTCAGGAGACCGGATTGATGAAGCAACGGCAACGATCCTGCATCGTAACTCAATTAATCAATTTCTTTGAGTTATTGATATGTTTTCCTATTAAAAAGAGGGATAGAAAGCAGTATCAATCACTTTTATAAATTACTGGAGTTAGAGAAAAAAACTCGAAACATTTTTTGAGTTGGTATTACCGACACAGAGCTGTTTTATATTCTTCTCATTTTTATAACATCATCTAACCAGAGGCAGATAATTGTTGCTAGAATTATGGAACTGAATGTATTAGAGGAACACTGAAGATCATCACACTTACGCTAGTTAATTTTTTTTAAATAGTATAAATCTAAAATTAAGTGATTTTCAATATTAGACGTATTTTTGCTGGTTACAGTTATTGTATTTTTTAATATAATTTGTTATTCTTATCTCATAACAAGATATTTTAGATTTAACAATTTTATTTTTCGATATTAAATAAACAAAAGAAAAAGAAAAATTTATTTCAGGATGGACTTACAATTTTATTTTCCTTATCAAATATTATTTTGTGAACAATTCTTGAACTTTTTTTCTTAATGAATTTTTAAGGATCACAGACCTAAACCACAAAAATAAAAGTTATACTAAATATTGAAGGATTGGAAATTATGAATAAAAATACATATTTATTAAAAAGGTATATATATTTTAGAACTCTTCTCTCTAAGCGTTGAACTTTTAGGGCAAGACCGCAACGCTTTCATTTTAATCCTCTCCTGCATACATCAAAGGAAAGAAGAGTTTATTTTGGATGCCTCATCCATGCATTAATTTTTTCCCAAAAAAGAAGTTGGATAGGGGCATATTTTTATGAATTGTGTTATTTATATTACAGAAACATTTTTTTCCATATTCATGAAAAAATTCAGTCAGGGATTTTATTGGCTCACATAAAAAAGAAAGAAAGTACACAGCTATCAATGAATTTTTTTACAAATAATTCCTTGTTTGTGGTTTCTTGCTACTATCTCACTTTTCCATTTCAAATTAAGCCATTGGTTGCTGTCAATGTAGTAAAACTATATGCTGGATTTCCCCTTTCATTTAAAAATACCCAGTTTTCTTCAGTATTTTGGTGTTAAAACTACTTACAACAAATTGAATTAAATTTCACTAGTATTTAATGCTCTATGGCAATACGCAGTATGTTGGCTTATATTTATGTAGCTACTATTTTTAAAGTTTCAATTAATTTAGATTTATTTATAAATAAATCTTTTATATATTTCCTTTTGCTTGAACTACTTAAAGAGTTTTAAGTTAGAAATTTTGATTGCATATTTTTTCAATTAATTCCAGAGTTTAAAATCAAATTTTTGAATTATATTTTTCAAATTTTCTTGCATTTATTAGTGTATTGTCACACATATTAACACATTACTGGAAAAAAGTATTTACTGGAAAAAAGAATTTTTAAATTTTAGCTTTAATATCACAATTTATTTCCTTAAATTAAAATTTTAAAACTCCACCAACCTTCTATTTATCATACCTTTTTTAGAAAATGGAGTATTTTTTTCCATTTTTAACACTTTTTCGTTAAATACCATACAGTGATTTGCCTTTTAAACTTAATTATTTTTTCTTTAATAGTTTTATCTATTGCTGTAAGTGTAACCCATTATCACGATTTCTGTAGAAGAAATTTCATAACAGAAATATTTTTAGATAATTGTAAAATTTCCTCAATGATATTTTAAATGATGGAATTCAATTTCAATAAATTGTGGCTTATATTCAATATAATTTTGTTGTTTGATGTCTTCTGAATAGTATTTTTAAGAGTATTTAAAAATAAAATTCGTTTATGCATTTCAACCAATAAAATTCTTTATAGATATAATGAACTTGAAAGATGTATTTTTTCATTAGAAATATTCTCTTCACTGTCTCTTTGCGTCACATTCTTTAAGAATGAAATGGCTAAAATTTTAAGAGCCTTTCCATATGAAAATAAAGAAGATTTCTCATTCCAAAATTTCTCGATTTTCAATAAAACTCGAAAGAGTTCAAACTGATTCATATTACACTCGACTATACAAATATTGTGCTAATAATCTCTTTCGTCTGATGTGTATATTTTTGTTTCAAAACTTCAACAGTCTATGCATTCTTCAAACATCCAACGAATTTTCACTTTAAAACGACTTTCTCTGAAAAGAAGATTTATTACTATACTCCCACGCATAACCCCCTCCCCTACGAACCCCTACATTGGGGAACTTTTCTGAAGGTACGGATGATCACCCGGATGTATTTTCCTTAGCACCAGCTGGTTCTGGTTCTTCAAGATCAATCGGTCCAACTCGTGTGCCTTCGTTTATTGGGTCTTGTTTCTGACGTTCCAATAAATATTATTGCTGTTCGAAAATATATTGGCAGGGAAACAAGGAAGATGGTTCGGAGGAATGTTGGTGTAAGATATTGAGAGGTGTCTTCTGATAATATTTTGTCTCAGATGTCTTAAGTCGCTGACGGAGCTGTGAACTTCTAATACATGACGTTTTTATTTGTCTACAAGATTTTGAGTTTCCTTTGAGTCATACATCATCATCCACTTTTTCGTTCTCAGAAATAATTGAAATTCGTTTGAAGAACGGTAATTTTAAATATCAGATTTCTTGTGAATTTGTCAACTTTGGTGTTTGATTAGCCGAAATTTAATTTGGTTGATAAATTTTTCTTCTTAATTTATTTCCAGAAATAATATCTTACATTTGATTGAAAATTTTTCTGATAATATTTTGCCTCAGATGCGATATGTCCCTGACAGAATAGTGAATTTCTAATATCTGACGTTTTATTTACCTAGAGTTTCTGCATCTCCTTTGAATCAGACATCACTCATTTTTTCATTCTCAGAAATAATTGTACATGTATTTGAAGAATGGTAATTTTGCAATTAAATTTTTCCTTTGCATTTGTCATTAGGAACATCTTTTATAATTTATTAATCAACATTTAATTTAATTGATAATTTTCTTTCTTGTCAGTTTATCTTCAGAAACATTTCTTGTATTTGATTGAATGATTTTCTGATATCTTGCTCAAATGTCTTAAGTCGCTGACAGAGCAATAGATTTTTATTATGTGACACTTTTTTATCTACATGTTTCTGTATCCCTTTAGAACCATAAATCATTTGACGTTTCATTCTAAGAAATACTTGAAAAATAGTAATTTTGCAAATGTTTTTTTTTCTGCATTTATCCATAGAACAAACTTTTATAATTGATTAATTGACGTTTAATATGATAAATTTGTCTACATAGTTTATTTCTAGAAACATGTTTTTGTGTTTGATTGAATGATTTTCCGATAGTATTTTATCTCATATGTCTTCAGTTGCTGACAGAGTAAAGAGTTCTACAATGTAACATTTTTATTTGTCTAAATCTTTTTCCATCGTCTTTGAATCAGACATCACTCAATTTTTCATTCTCAGAAATAATTGTACATGTATATGAAGAATGTAATTTTTCCAATATTTTTTTTCCGTTTGCATTTGTTTTTAGGAATTCATTTTTTAGCTGATTAACCAACATTTTATTCGATCGATAAATTTTTCTACTTGATTTTTCAATTAAATGTATGAAACAATTCTTACATTTGATTGAATAATTTTCTGATAATATTTTGCTTGAAATGGCATATGTAACAGATAGAGTAATAAACTTCAGAATATGTAACGCTTTTATTTGTCTAAATGTTTTTTTTTAAATTATAAATCACTCAATTCGTTCTCAGAAATAACTTGAAGTTCATTTGTTAGAATGGTACTTTTGCCAATAAACATCTCCCCTCAATTTGTCATTAGGAACCATATATTTTTAACTTGTTATTTAGCATTTAATTTGATTAATAAAATTTTTCTTTTTGCTTCATTTCTAATTATTGTTTTTACATTTTATTGAATAATTTTCTGATACTATTTTGTTAAAAACATCTTAATTCAATGAGATATCAATGAATTTCTGAGATAGGAAATTTTTTATTTCTCTGCATGCTTTGGTATTTTATTGTCAGTTAATTATTTCTTATATTATCAGAATTATAAAATTTGAAAAATATTCAAAATTTTGTTTCGTAATTATTTTGTTATTTATATGTAGGAAATCTATTGTTTCTGAAAATAACTTTCAGGTAGCACGAATACTGAGAATTTCAAATTTTATACTTCAATGATTCATTGATAATAATATTCATAAAACATTGCAAATAATGTTTTGTCACAAAAGTACACAAAAAAGCTGTTTTATTCCCCTAAAAAAGGGGAAAAATGAGCAAAAATCAGAATGCTAACTTTTTATTTACGTACTTGAAAGTACGTGAGATAAAAATATGCTTAAAAAAGTGATATTGTTAAGAGAAAAGAGAAACAGCTCTTAAAATCAATTTAATATTTTTTCTATTTTACGGGTTATCTTTTATTCCAATTTAATCAACTAAAACATAACATATTTTTTCTTGCTTGATAGTTTTAATTTTTATCTCAAGATAGTATGAATGCTGTGGTAGTCTTTTTTAAAATCTGTGTATTAAATAATTAATGGGAGTTTGAATTGAGCTTTAATGATCTCTACAAGCGGCCCTTTGACATTATAATAAATGAGAGAAAAAATTATAAAAGATAGAATGGATAACACATGTTTTAAGGAATTACAATATTACAGCGCTTCAGGAACAACAATAAAAACAGAATCATTGTGTTTAACCGAGGTTGTGATGAAAGAAAGTTCCTTAAAGAATATTTCATCAAAAGAATCAATTGATTATGCATAATCTAATATTTTTCTTGTGTTGTCACTTGTATCAAAAATAGTTTTATTGCTTTTTATAAAATATTAGTTTTACCGTGTCACACATTACCTGGATCACAGGACCTACCAATACATAGCAAATCTTTAAAATACTTAAATGTATACTATAGTATGCTATTCAATATCTATATAAATTCAACACATTGTTACTCCTGCAATAACTAATCTGCAAGTTCTTGGAAAACTTTGCTGTATTTTTTATGTGGTATATCCTTTTCTTTTATTCTATTAACTGGCAATGAATCTCCAAATGTAACTCGTTTTCTATGATCTTGTACAAGAAAAAATTGGTTTATTTTTGAATTTTTTGGTTCCTCCTTAAAATTTAAAAATACTATTTATTGAAATACATCTTGCACATGTGTGTGTTTCCTGCATATTTTTGAAAATCACTTGCGGATATAATGTAATTGTAACAAAATCATGGCTTATGTGGGCTTGATGCTGTTCAGTCTATAAAGATAATATCACCTTCCTGTGAGGTGACCAGAAAATTTAAAGTTGGAATGTTATTTAAATACCATCTTTGCCACTTGTCCATTCTTCAATATCTTCGTTCCGTCAACAAATTATTACACTCTCAAATATAATTTTTATTTAATAAATCTATTAATTAAAATATAGCAAATTTAATTTTAAATAGAAATCATGATTTTTTTTTCGATATTGATCACGTTCTATCATTTCCGATTACATGCCGTAAATAGGGCTATTTTTCGATAGAATATAAAAACTAATTATAGTGCTTTGACGATGCGATTATAATAGCATAAATTTTATTAATTAAAAATTGTATAAACATTGACTACAGCTACTTTGCATAAAAATATAATTATTAATATGTTTTTGATCTATCGCAAGAATATTCGTTAAAATATTTACCAAAAAATGCAGATTTTTATCTTCTTGTATCGTTTTAAGCGATCTCTTACAATACAATAATATACAAATAATTTTCTTTAACTTAAAATTAATTTAAGCAACACATTCAGTATTTAACTCTTAAAGCTTTTCATTTTTCGCAACTAATACCTTATAGGAAAAAAAGGAATTGATGTTACTAGATTTCCCATGACATATAAGCTAAACAATACAGATAGGGAAGGAATGCATAAATAATTGTTTAGTGCGAAAGGGCGAAACATTTTCTTATTTTCAAACAGGAAATTTTAGGGTAACAACGCGGTTTAAAAAATTATATTCGTGAGTAATGAGTCAATAAATGCTAATTATTTTCACTTTGCTCTAACATACTTTTTCTCATTTTACATTAGTTGGTAACATTGACATAATTAAAGCAACCTTAATTTCTTCAATCTGATACCTTACTTTAAATGTTTATTTTTAAGTACTTTTTAGCATCTGCTTGTTTAATTAAGTGTAAAAGATTCTGTTTAAAAGATAAACGGGTAAGAATTTTCTTAATTTATATTTTAGTTTCCCAGATATTTGAATAGTCTAATTTATCGTTAAACGTTTTACTTAAACAATAATAATTATAAACAAAGCAAATTCTAATTGGGTGTTAAATCTGTGATACTAGCTTGCTTTTCAAAGGAACGCTTTATGGGACCCTTTTAAACGCTTCATTCGATAGAACGCTTTTAAATGTTTTATTTGTAACGTTAACTTTATTTATTTAACGTAAACGCTTTTTCCCCATTTGTAATTTTATCATAATGTATTCTTAAATTGAGTTAAAGGAATTTTAAAACTCTCTTTTGTAGAAGCTGCATTCCAATTAATATTTTTATTTTATTATATTATATAACTTTTATACATTCACAAATTAAAAAAAATTAATTATATAATAATTATGAAGTAAAATTATATACATTTCAATTGAGAACTTCTGTGAACAAATAACCAAATTTCATTTATGAAATCACTTTATGATAGAATATTTTTTCCAGAATGCATATTTGATGCTAAAAACATGGATAATCGGTAAAAGATGGTATTTATTAAACAAAGATGGTATCTGACAAACATAGGTAAAAGATGGTATTTACAAACTCTAGATTCATAGAGAAACAGTTTCTTATACCTTTTAGAGATGAAGATTAATTAGTTTAACCCTAGTTCACTTCGGAATATTTGATCTAAAACAGTTTCGGACTGCCTATGAAAAACGACGGTATCAAATTATTTTATTGATATTTCATGAATTTGTTATGGAGTATGCAGGGTATTCACTTTGATTATAATTAATTCATCGAGAAGCAAAAAAAAAAAAAAAATCAGCTAAACTTTTATCTGTTGGAAAAATTGTTAATAGATAGAATTGTTGGGAAAAATAATTAATAGATATCAAGTCAAAAATATTTTATCGGTATAAAAATAGACGAATAATGAGATATTTTCTTGGCCCATGAAGAGTACATATCAAATAAACAATATAATTATGTGACAGTAAAACTCTCTATTTTTTAAAGCCTTAGATTTATACTAAAAACTAACTCCAGTCGAATCAGAAAATATAATGAATGAAGGATGCGACAGATCTTGCGATAACTTATTTTATAATAAATTGGTCCAACTTCTAAGACAAAGTATTCTTACGATTCATACTAAGAAAAAAATACACAAACACATTTCCCAAAATTTTCATTAAATATCTCTTAAAAAGATTTAAGTTCTTACTTTACAGATAATATAATCCTAAAGCAAAAAACTGGAGCATTCTGAAACGAATTGCTAATTAAAAACGAATGTCGTTGTAATGGAAATAACAACATAAATCAGTTAATAAATGAGTTATATAAAGACTCAAAAACGATATTAGATCACAATACCAATAAAGGATCGATGGATACGGTTTATCAATCTTTCAGTACATACATTTATACAAGAAAAAAAACACTGGATTAAGATAATGTCTTTTGATTGTAATAGATTTATTCTCAATGGAATTCTTCTCTTGGCCAAAAAATACCAAATAGATTTAAAATAATTTGACCAAAATAAAATTGTTTTTAAAAAGAACTAGACATAAAATAAGTATATAAAATAAAAGGGATTTTAGATACTGATGTTTCATTTTTTTTAATTTTGCATTTATAGTTTTTATTTTTAAACTTTTATTCTATTATTTTCAACACTATTAAATTAATTCTATTTTTTTATTTAAATCTTATTATGTTTTCCTCAAAACATGGAGAACACAGAACTCTTCTTTTAGTATAGTATTAGGATATTATTGGTTCGAATAAATGAAGTGTAAAATTTGTATTTAAAATTTCTTATAAAGCATCGCCAGATCATTTTTTTCAAATTTCTACACTTTTATCTATGTGACAAAAGTTTTTTCCATATGCAATCATAAGGAAAATCAGAAATAAGTACACAGTCAATCTTTTACTCTCTCTCTGTCTTTCATTTTTATATTTTCTAAGCGAACCTTTTGCCTTACTTTTACTTAATCAGATTATTATAATATTCTCATCAGAAAAATCCTGAATTATATTGATAATTTCATTTCTTATATAATTTATTTGCTCGAAAAATTATTATCGTTTGGAAACTTTTTTTCCTGAATGAGAAATCGATGTATATCTGTATACATGCTACTATAAAATTCAATAGACATTGTCTCTTATTTATTAAAAAAGATTAAAGGGCAGAAATTGAAAATATGATCTCGCATGTAAAAATTTTGTTTTAAAAGAAATGCTAAAGTTTTAAAGCAGCAACTTTTCCAGCCCAATTCAACTCAAAATTCAAAACCACTCATAGGGTGCCGCAATTCTCTTTAAGGAACCTGACTCGAGTGCAGGGGACTCAAGCCACTGTGCACGTCATTTTCTCTTATTCACGTCCTTATTCGCACGGAGTCTATAGACGATTGATTTTGCTTCTTTATTTATATTCCGTGAGACGAAGGGAGATCAAAAACAGAGTTGATTAGGAGCCGAGGAAAGGGTTTCGAGGTATTGGAATATGCCGAAGGAAAAGTTATTATTCCAGCGCTGGCGGAAATAGGGTCGAGAAAGCCTTTTTATCGGCGGTTATAAAAATGGATATAAAAGGGATCTCCTGTTTATAACTCTGTAAATGTTGCTTATTTATTCATTTTTTCGACGTCCAAAAATAAAAGCTTTTTACTTCGGCACAATTTTGCTGTAGTCATCGAAATGAAAAGGGAGTCGCTTTTTTTTCTACAATTTTTTGAAATTTAAAATTATGTGTTTTTATCGCCAATATAAAGCACATAAAGTTGGTGTAAATATTTTTATAGAGTGAAGAGGGATTCCTCTTTTGTTCTACTGGAATTTTCTTTTGCGTTAGATTGTCTTCGTGGCTTTTGAACAGCCATCTTCTTCATTAAGGAAATTCGCCATTTAGTTTTATGAGCTGCAATTCAAATTGATATATCCTGGAAATATTTTGTTCTTTATATAGTTTATTTATATTTTCTTTCAAAATGCGTTAACTATAAAATGTAAAGAATCTTATAATATGCAGATTATAATAAATGCTATTGATTAAACTATAATAAATCCTGTATGTAATAAATGTTTCAAAGCTAATATAAGATTTAAATTTGTCACCATTCGCGTAGTTCAGAAAATATTAAAAAATCTTTTGGCAGCTAGTAGTTTAAGGTTAGCAAAAAAAAGGAGTTATGCAATAGGTGTTAACTCAGGATTTTAATTAGATAATAAACAGTTTTCTCCTTAAATTGTAGATAATTATTGAATCGTTAAGTACACAGGATAGATATATATGGTATAACACATAGATAAAATGGTTTCCATGGCTTTACGGACATATACGCATTATTTTATCGAAATTTTCCATGACTATTTTGCATAAATTTGCCTAAATTCCATTGATTCAACATTGAATTTTCCCATTTCGTGCTTGTAAGCTTGTTGGCATAGACCTTTGACTTCAAATACCGCTATAAAAAGCAATAGAAAGGTTAGTTAAATTGCTCGTTTAACTCCGTTTGGGAGTGAGTTGTCAAATTTTCGAACTATTGCCACCAGACTTTTATTGTGTTTGAAATATTGTTTAACAATGAAAATGCCTTGTTCCATTATGCAACGCTGTCGAATGTTTTTTCAGTAGGAATGCCAGTACTTTACTGCACGAATGGGGGCAAATTTAAATCTTGTATTAATTTTTGGGCATTTTTTTTTAATGATGGGAAAGTAATAAAGAAATTATAAACAAAACAAATTTTGGGATTACGAACTAAATTTCTTTTTAAAAGTTCTAGTGCATGTATTATTGCTGAAATTTGACATGTTACATATATATATATTCTTTCAGATTTTTCAGAGAAAACAAAAAAATGTTATAGCAATCAAGAAATGAAATGAAGTTTTCTGTAATTGATATAAATTTCAAGAAAATCATTTGTGATAATATGAGTTTTTTTTTAAAAATAAATATTATTATATAAAAATTATTATTAGAGATAAAAAGAGTATTTTTAAAGTATCATTTATAATATTTTATCATATTAAACATTATTTAAAAATATAAATCTCCATACTGTAGAATCTGTAAAAGTATGCTGCCATTTTTAACTCAAGAATGTACTTTCTAACCCAAAATTATCAATACAGCTTTAACATACTAAAAATATCATTTTGGAATAATAAACAGTTCGTCTTTTGTGTGAAATATATGAATCATTTATCTTAGAAGCCAATATTTTATTATTTCTAAATTTACTTTCAATGTACATTTTTTTTTCTATTGACTGATGAAGACTAATGCATAATTTCTATATTTAATTTGGAATTGATGAAATTTCTTCTGCATACTTTCTTTAAATATTTTTAAAACAAAGCTATCTCTACTTTCATAAAGATGAGTGTACATGAATTTGCTGTTTATAAAGTACATGCAATTATCTAGAGTTCAAATTTGAACTAGATATACTTTGAAGGTAAAAATATGCACTTTGGAAAGAATTTTTGAAATTTGAATTTGAATTTTTATTAATTAAAAAATTTATATTCTGATAAATTCTCAAAATAATCCCGCACAAAACTTTTTACACCATTTTTAAGACCAAAATAATTAATTACCTCTTCAAAGATACCAATTTGGTTATTGGAAAAATATTTAGTATAGATTCAATTACTTTTAACTTCCTTTTAAGCATTTTTTAAGAACATTTCATGAAAATATTTTCAATTTGTAAAAAGTTTGAAATATTGAAACCGACATTTTACAATAGAAAATCAACATGATTTTGATGTAAAAGTGAAATGGAGATCGAGCATTGATATGTTTTATCTTTGATATAGATCTCCATTTCGATATGTAGTAGTGGCAATTTTTTTTATTTGGCACATCTTGCAATCCGGTAAACTTTAAAGTACCGTTTTCCAAAGGATTCCAATTTGGACTACGGAAAAAAATCACATTAACAGGCATCGTCATTTGTTAGAAAAAACCTAAACGCTTTGGTAAACGGTTTGGTTTTCGAAATCAAAATCGGTTTCAATATTTCATTAAATATCTGACTAGAGTTTTTTTTTAAATTAATAATGGTAAGATACCTTCTTCTTGTATACAGCCGACCATATTAATATTCTAAGTAAGGCATTAAAACTAGTTTGTTAATCATATTATATTTAAATAAACTAAGTATAGCATTACATAAAAACCAAATCTTAGTGATCTTATCTAACTGAAATAAGAGAAATAAGATGCTGGGAAAGCATAGTCGAAATGCAGAGACAAATCAAGCACTTGAATGGTTTAAATTTCTCGTAATAGTTAAAACTTTTCTTTAACTAAATCATAATGGCTTCCCAGAGTAACGAGTCAGCAGGAATAGTTTAGCTTCCTCTTTATAAAGGGAATTTATTTAATGCATTGCACTGTAGCTTATATACTAAAGCAGAAATGCAGAGCATAAAATTTTTAACAAATACAACGATTTCGCTGAAGTCAAAAGCAAATTGAGATACTAAAGTTTAATAGTTGTCAGTAATATAAGTTAATTTCTTAGATGAAGAATTTCAATTTATTCTCTACAAATAATTTTAAAAAACTCGTTTGCTGTACTACTACTTTTAAATATTTTCGGTGGACGCAAAGAAGTATTCAGAAATGCGCAGTTTTCGAACAAGTTTATGAAAAAAAATGAATGATAAGCTTTTAAGCAAAGTGGTTTGATAATCTCCATTTTTAGTGTCTCATGTTTTGAAGTAGAACGACGAATATGACTTATCATCGTATGTTATTAATATCTAATAGAAACACAGATAGTTCTATTAATTTAAATTTTAAAAAATGGAGCCAACATTGGTGAAATAATATTCTAAAAATCGTAGTTTATACCAAATTAATCAAACTGACTATAGAGAGAAATTAAAATTAGAATTAGCAATAGTAGAGGGGAACTAATTTCCTTTCTTTTTCTTTTGTAAAAGAAGTGAAAACAAATCAGAAGGATTTAAAGTGGAATTTCATATTTTTAAGCTAATTGAAGATTTGCTTTTCATTCATTTTCGGGTGCTTTTAAAGCATCATTATCAATATTTGTTCAGTTACCTTTTTTCATAGTTTTAAGCCTATTTCCTTCAATGTTATAAATTCTTTTATCAATTTCTTATAATTAAATTGTAAACTTTGACTAATCTTTATATTTCAATCTCAAAAAAAAGCTTTATATTTAAATTATATTTATTAAGAAAAGGTCGGTTATATATTTTAGGAAGTAGTGGGGTAAAAACATCGGGTATTTTTATTTGTTTGATCTAAGTTTATGCTAGCAGAAATTTTCAAAAAAAAATTACTGGAATTACAAATATGTAAAATTAATTAAAAAAATTATATTTAAAAGTAATATTACTCAATTCTGAATGGGTATATAGAAATTCTAAAGAAAAATGAAAAAAAAAGTTGTTTTGCAGCTGGTTGCAATAAATTTTAATTTCAAATATCAATGCACATTTATTAGCCATAAATATTATTTACATAAATTTCCTTTAAATAATATACATTTTTAAAAATTTGTTGCAAAATATCAATTTTTATAAGTGCACTAAAAAGAAGAATTTTACTGCAAGTACCTTCGATTTCTGTTTTCATTCATTATCACAAATACAGAATCCATAAATCAAATTCTTCTCAAATGCTTTACAACATAATTCATCTAGTAAACAATTAAAAATTAATTTAACTAACAGATAAACTGATCATAATTTCTCGAAATATCAATAGTGTATCATTACAGAATCATGCAATGACTGAATTGTACTTGACGTTTTTTAACACCATTTGCTTGGCACAGTAAAGCCATATTTGACTCTTGCACAGTTAAACTACAAAATCCGTCGTCCATCCATACATAACATAACGCCATCTTGCGCCCCCGGTGCCTATAACATTAAGTTATCTAACCGGTTAGAAAGGCACAAAATGGAAGGAAAAAAAAGGAAGAAAAAGATAAAAAATAAAAAAGACAGAGACGACAAACTATCCAGGTATCTCCAGAGAGAATCCCTGGACTACACGACTACATCAATCCATACAGAATCATGTAAGTGCATAAATTTCAAAACTCCAGCAAATCACAAAGCGCGTGGTATTTCGATAGCAAAATTTCAACTTTACTACCAAGAATTCAGTTTAATAAAAGTTAATACCATTTAAATTTAGTTTTATATTTCAACATGTATTTTTAATTATTTGATATTAAAGAAAAGTGATTTGGACAAATTTATTAAAGTTATAAAATATCAAAATTTTAATCTTTCCCGATTAAAATTTCTTTTCCCTGTACTCTTTAATGTTTCAACAGAAACATAATTCTCAGAGCGAAGTTTAGAACTCAACTGAAATTTAACTTAGTTAAGTACAGCCTCATTTCTAATCTGTCTGCTTCAAGACCACAAAAGATAGAAATTTCACTTTTTTTTACTGTTCTCATAAATGAAGTATAGAGAAATCGTCGTCGTAATCTTTTATTGTAGATAAAAAATTCGAATTCGGGATTTTGGCGTATTTTCTCATTTTAGAACATCCTTAGAACGAAAAACTAATTTTTGACATTATGTCTATCTTTCCATCTGTCTTTTAAAAGGATTATTTTCAAAACCTTTCCTCTTTACCGATGAAATTTAATATATTTTTTTCACACAAAAATTATAGTTTTCTATTAAATTTTGAATAAAATTCAACCAGTTGTCTGTTTGTACGTTTGTTCAAATATGTTAACATGTTGATTATAAAGCGAAGATCTAGTTTTATAAAATTCCATTCATGGATTCCATATCCCTAGTTTAGATTTCTCTATCAAAGGATTGATTATCGATTTGTATTTTCAAAGGTTTAAAAAACGGTATCTCAAAAATGCAGTAACTGAAATATATCAAATTTAGTATTTGACGTTATGACTACAATTGTAGAGTGAAATTTTGGTTTCATTCGAGTGGGGAAAAACACTTTTAAAATAAATGTTATCTTTTATTGGAAAATATGCCTGATAGTTTCGGAATGACTGCTGTCTCTTTGTTTGGGTCATTTTATCATCCCATTAGTTTTACTGACTTTTCTAATAAATGTAATAATGGAAGTCTCTTATATTTCAAAAACGACAATTGTACGTAATGGGAAGTATTGTAAAAATGCATAAAAAAAACTTATACAGGCCAAATCTGATTAATGATGTTGTGACTACAATTAGAGTGTGGAGTTTTGGTTTCATTCAATTGGGAAAAAACATTTCTAGAATAAATATTCTATTTTATTGAAAAATATGCGTGATAGTTTGGGAAAGATCGCTTTCTCTTTATCTGAGGCCCTTTATTCTTCCCGTAATTATTGAAGTTTCTTATATTTCAAAAACGGCAATCGTAGAAAAGGGGAAGAATTGCAAAAAATACAGAAAAAACCTTAAATAGGCCATATTTGATACACGATGTTGTAACTACAATTGTAGTGTTGGATTTTGATTTCAATTGATTGAAAAAAAAACGCGCCTAAAATAAAACTGAGTCAAATTTGATTTGACACTACAACCACTAGTTTTGTCAGGATCGTGTTTTTTTCGCTATCATTTTATCTCCTACTCTAATGAGTATAGCAATGCAAGTTTCTTATATTATATGACAAAAACAGCAATCTTAAGAAAAGTATTAAAAAATACCAGTTTTAGATCTATCAAAATTATAATTTCTTATTCTTTGCATCTTTAAAGCAACCAATCAGCCATTACAATTCCAACGAAGATTTACGATTTTTCCAGCATAGTTGGTTGCCGAACAAGGCACTGCTAGACGTAGACTCATTTCCAGGATTCCTAGAAATGCAGCAAGCAGTAAGATTAACAAGAGATACGAATTCCAAGTGTTTCATCTAGATTTATCTGTGAGCAATGTCTCTCGGGAGGGACTGAGCAGTCTTTTACAATTAAGGTGTATTAGAGATAATATCTTTCATAATTACGAGAATTAATTGCTCACTGGTGTATAACTCAGCGGTGGGACTCTGAGATAATGATGGATGGGGAGTTGAAAATCAGAAGTTATTCGGAATGTAAAAGTTTAATTGAGGGAAACTCAGTTCTCAGAACAGTTTCTGCAGAGTGCATACACTTAATGGCGCACGATTAAAAAAGGGTGGTTATACAAACGTACGAAACGTTCCTAAAGAGGAGAATGAATGTCTCCGGATTTATGGAGAGAAAGAGAGAAAATTATTAATTTTTCAATTAATCATTCGTATTTCGGAGATTTTGAATGCTTTCATTTTATTCGAATTTAGTGAATTTCAGAAAATATATTTTTAGATTCGTTTGATTTCTTATTTGTCAGAATATTATTTTCTCTTTTAATTTTTAGAATATTTAATCACTTATCATCCTTTGAAGGAATAATTTTTTCTCCGATTTTATCTAAACTAAATATTTGTGATTAAATAATTTAAATAAGAACTATCCTTACAGGGTTTATTTTAACAAATAACCGTTAAAAATAAATATATTGAATAAAAAATCATGATAAATAGCATTTTACACTTTTTAATTAATTTAAATTACGTTGGGGTTTCACTACAAATGCAAATGTTTTAAAATTAACGCTTTTAAAAATATTATAAATATGACAGTTACATATCTGAAACTAGCATTTTATTGAATCAGCATTAATAGTCTGAAATTTGGCATTTTTAGGATTTTGTTTTCGCATTCAGTTGCATCAATCAAAAAAAAATCAGAATTAATCTTGTCAGAGATAAATGCAACAATCTGGAATTGAAATTCTTTCTAATTTTCCTTATAATATTGCAATAATTTGTTACTTTAAAATATATAAAACGATTAATGACGATTAATTAAAACGATTTATTTGTATATTACTATATTTTCCTGCATTTCTTTTATTCTTCTTGATAAGAATATTTTCATCGCAAAAAGAATAATTTTCCCAATTTTTAAGATATTCTTCCAACATGAAATTCCTTTCCCATTTTTTTTATTTTTTATATATAAATTTAATCTATGGTTTCTGAATGGAAATCACGTTCTATTTATTTCATTTTGTCATTCATGTTTAATATGCCATTCAACTTTAATATGCAAATTGGCATTGGTATTTTTCTTACTTCGATTATGAAATATCTGATAAAAATTGATACAGCAATTAATGTAGTAGTTGTAAACACCATTAGCCTTTGAGCGGCAATCTGTAGTAACTTACATAATACAAAAATATATAGAAATAATTTTCATGGAATTTTCAATAAATAAACTACATAAAATGGAAACAAAGGTTATATTTTCATTTTATCATTAATTTTGCTGTTATTAAACCTGACTTCTCTCACTTTCAATCTGCAGTCACGGGACCACTAAAAATAGAAATTAAATATATGTTCTAAACATAATTATAAGCAAATAGTAATTGATAGATGCCAGCAATTACGTCTGTCCTAGAATTTTCTATTTATTCGATTGGATGGTTCAAAAGTGACTGTCCTCTGGTTCAGGTCTAAATTACGATCTGTGGATGAGAGAATGAAAATGCATGAATGAAGTCTACCCCGTAAGAAAGGCTGTGACCCGAATGTAGCTAAGTCGTATTCTTGACTCCAACTGGCCCCACTGAAAAAGAACAAGAGACGCACCCTATTGGCACAAATCGCTGGGTACGTTACAGCAGCTTGTCCAATGGCAAGTGCCGTTTGAAACAACACACACACAGAGAGAAAATAATAAAAGATCTAAACAGAATATGCAATCTAATTAGGAAACTGAGTAAATTCTTAGAATAAGTGGTTAAATAGCTTTCTAACTAATAAATTCTTATCACTCAGAAGCAATGTACCACAACTAGTTACTCCACTTGGCTGGAAGGCACACGGAAAACTTGCTGTACCCCTGCAGCAGCACCACTGGCGGGAACTGTGGTATTGCCCTAAGAGCCCTTACCATGGGAGGAACCAGACATCCCCCCACCTTTTCGTGTACCACATGGATGGTGAGAACCCATCACCATGCTGGAAGCTTATCTTCCTGAATTACGAGGTCCCCCCCCCTGTAGGATTCAAAAGCAGGGTAACCATTGGCTTCCTATACAAGGTAAATATCTCAAATTAAGAAAAGTACACATAGTTTTAAAAAAGCATTAGCTACAAACTAAAGCAAAACATTTTAATTAGAAATAGATTTCCTAACATTATTAAAAGTTGAGCATTATTTTCAAGTTTGTGGTTTAGTTTAGCCAAGATTTTCTACTTGTCACAAATGATATTTAAAGGCTAAAAAGAGGTATGAAAAAAATAGAATCAGAAAATGAAACGCTGCTCCCTTCTTGAGTTAAGATACACATTCCTTCCGACTTCCAAAACTTTATAAAGACACTTCTAGATCGCTTTCCCTCCTCCTTAAAAATTAAGTGAGTTAGGGCGACTGAAGTACTTGCAAAGTTAAAATCTTTCCACCAACTCCGGGGATGAGAAGGCATAAAAAGAGAACCATCTCCTCTAACTCTTCAAATAACTCCAGCCAGCCACATAATCTCTCTTTTCAGGAGAGAAGCTAACATTAAATGAGGTGCACGATCCAGATTATTGAGATAGAGAGAATTCGGTGAAAAAAGAGAGTGGGGGGGTCTCTCAGAAAATTTTTGGTTCGACACGGCTTTACAAAGAACCGGTATTCAATGATCCGTTCCCCTAAGCCATCGACTGGAACTTGCAGCATCCAAAAGAAAGAAATCAAAAAGGAATAAAAATCCGAAGCTAGGTGTGAGCTTGATTTTTCTATCGAATTTTCGACGGAAGATTCATTTTTTAAGGGTCCTGTACTCCGTCGTTCTTTTTTCTTCTTTTTGTGGAATTTCTATGCGAGGGACTATAATCCAACTGGGTGAAAATCTATGAGAAAATTCCTGGAGTTCAATGGTGGGATTCCGCGTTTAAATTTTAAGATTCTTTCCGATTGATTGGGTTTATACAGAAAACGCTTATTTCTTTCCTTCTTTTTTTAGCAGGAAAATATTTCTGGGAAGAGGAAACTTAAATTTGAGAATCACACCTTTTTTTCAGTTAGATTTGGAGTTTTAAATAAAGTACCAGAATTTCGATAAGAGAACGTTTTCTGAATAAGATTCACTGTAAAAAGTTACTTCACCGTATTCTATTTTACCTATTTTTTGAACAATAACATTAGTTCGAATTGAATAATAGATAATTTAACATTTATTAAACCTTATATATTATTGTGCTTTAACCCAAAAATTCCTATACCGTTTTATACTTTATTGCAACATGACTATTTTAATTATAAGATTATTCTTATTTGGATTTTTAATGATAATTTTCGGGCCGCGGTAGCCTTGTGGTTCGGCTTCGGAACCGGAGAGTTTCAGGTTCGAGACCCGATTCCACCGAAGATCCGTCGTATGAGGAGGTCTCTTGCATGTTAAATCTGTCAGGCCAAACGTCCTCCCGCTGATGTGGCGTGGAGTGGAGAGTAAGGTACCACTTCAGGTGTCGTCCCTGTCATCTGACCGTGGTTCAAAATGACGAGGTCCGTCCCAAAATAGCCCTCGTGTTGCTTTAAAACGGGACGTTGATATAACTAAACTAAACTAAAACAATGATAATTTTCAAACTGATCAATTTTTAATATTATTTTAATTACATACCTTAAATGTAATCTTCTTTAAAATTCATTGCTATTTTACAAGGATCATGTTTGATAAATTATTTTATATTTAGAAAACCTGTCTTTTCATGCTGTTTGGAAAAAAAGTTATCTATCAAAAGAATCTTCCCAAGCTTTTTGGATGAAAACTTATTAATAAAGACATCTTTCCATGCAGTTTGGAAGAAAATTTATCTTTTCGTATTGTTTGGAAGAAAACTTATTTATCAAAACATAGCTTTTCATGCTGTTTGGAAGAAAACTTTTTTTTTATCAAAACATATATTTCCATGCTGTTTGTAAAAAACACATTATATCCACAAATAGGAAATAATATGGTTTGGTTCAATATAGTGTAAAAAGTACAAATCGTATTCCTTAAATGTAATTAGATTAATTAATTTTTTTGCGTTATAAATGTGTATGATATCATTTGTCAATTGTCTATGCAAACAAATAATATTGCAGTTTAAAACAACCATGGCCTTAAAAAGCAAACCACACAATTCTTTAAAACCAATATGAAACAGATTAGTTTTATCGAAACATGAAATCAACTGTCAAAAACAACCGAAAATTAATTTCACTACCGCATTAGCATGCCTCCATGGAAGCCTTTTCCCCCAAAACATCTCCAACCAACCATAAAACAGGGGAAACACCCCTACATCACTCAAAGAACACAGATGCAACCTGACATGCAGCAAACAATGATGATAAATAATTACACGGCGACATCACCTTTGACGGTCAAAGATACAAAGTGCATCTTCCATCAAAAGGAACATATACACGGAAAAAGAACAAAAAAATTTCTGCCAGGACAATCGGTGGAATCGAACATCAGGGCAACCAATCCCTCGTTCCAGCTTGCCCTTCCTATTTAGCTACCCTCTGCATTGAGATATCGAACAGCCTGGATGGTTGCCAATTCGCCGTCCATTTGTCAATCTAGACACCAGATACCTACAGAACTGCTACCAACCTGTCATCAACTGGTGCATGCCAAAGCAACAAATCGACTTTTTTGAGGAAGGGAGGGATCACAGCTGAATTTTTATGTCACCCCCCATCTGCACACAAACCTTTTTGTACATTTTTATTTGTTTTTTTTAACGATTTTGATTGTTGTATTTTTTTTTCTATCTTTGCATCCAATAACTACATGGTGCTGGCTGAAGAAGTCTGTCTTGAATTTTGGAATGCCAATACGAATAAAATGGAAAAACAACTTTAATTGTTATGGCTTTTTTTCTCCCGTTTCTGGAGTCACGTTCGCTTTTTCTTGAGATGATGGTTCTATTTTTTTCTCTTTCTTTTTTGTATTTTTGATGTTCTTTTTTTTTCGACTGAGAATGTTTTTGTCGAAGTTGTTTTAATGCAGAAACAAAAGCGAAAGCATTGCCTTTTGAATTTTTAATCTAACAGAAATAAATCATCAAAAATTCTGCTTTTTTATATTTCTTATTCTGTATTTTTATTGTCTCTTTTGAATGGTTTGGGATTTTTATTCTAAAAAGAGAAGGATGTTTTTAAAAAAAAAGATATTTCGCTGTATTATGCCATTAAAAAGTTTATTGGTACTAAATTTTTTTTTAAATTTATGTCACCATTTAATTATTTACTATTTTCCCCACTTAAAGGCTAAACATTTAAAACTTATATATGTTTATATCACATAATATCTATTGCATATTCAATTATTAATATATATCGAAGTTTCAAATCTCAATTTGATTTATATAAGTGCATAATATTTTCATTTATAGATTATTCTTAATTATCTTAAATAATTTTAATTGTTATTATATTATTACTTACGCTCAGCAGTAAAGACGGTGGAATCCAATTAAAAATGGCACCAAACGTATGATTTATAATTTATTCACATTTTCTTTCAAAGAATGCTTTCAATTCCACGATACCACCCAGTCTAAATCTATATTTCTTTTCTTTTCTTTTTTCAAGTATTTAGAGAGAAAAACCAAGTACCATCAGAAACAGGATCTTTTGATGATAGTAAAATTTTCGTAGCTAATTAGTCTTTCAATAAACAAACGCATGTTTTCAAATTTGAAATATATATATATATCGTCTATGAATATATTATCTTTAATAATTTTTAATATTCAGTTGTTTGCTGCCATCTTGGAGAATACCATCACAATAGACGAATAACAATCCATAAATAATTCAATAAATTCATGCTTCAAATAATTGATGAGTATAATAGAATAGACAAATATTAATTAATTTTGTTTTAGAAACCAATATTTTTTTAATATTCATGTAAATATTCGTATAATATATTTTCAATTTTAGGATCATCCATGCCTTAAATTTTTTTTTAATATTCAATTGATTGCTCCCATCTTTAAAGGAAAAGCCATCACAATAGATAAATAACAAACCATAAGCAATTCAATAAATTCATAGTTCATTAACTTAAGAATGTATTAGAATGTTCAAGTAATTAGTTAATTAATTTCATTTAATAATGAGTTAAATAATTTTTATGTATATATTTTTTCTTTTTTTTAAGATCACCTCTATCTTAAAATTGTTTTTCTCTTATTGTTGTTATACTCATGATATAAAGCAAGTTAGTTTTTATAAGAGTAAGTACCGAAATCTCAAAAACTGAAAACACAAACTTGTAGATTTTATGGTAAATAGGAAGGAAAAATACCTGCAATACAAATACCGTATCACATTAATTGAAATTTAAAATATTTAAATAAGATTAAAATTTGGATCTGAAAATATATCCAAATATTATGAATACACAGAAACATATAAAAAAAAATGTGGCAAATACATGAAAATGAATAATTATATCAACACATTACAATAGGAAATATTAGATTAGATGCAATTAGACAATGACACCAAATTTACTATTCAATTTGAAAAAAAAATGAACTTAACAAAATAAAAAAATTATTTTATTTAACTTTACTAAATAATTAAAAAAAATTAGATAAAATATCAGTATTAATATGTTAATATGGCAGACTTAATGAACGAACCTGAATAAAAATTTTTTAAAAACCAATTATGCTATACATTTTATATGTATCGAAAAGGAAGAATTACTATAAGCTTTGTGTATTATTTAGTATGCGGACACCCATGGGATCTGCAATATATAATTCTATTCTGAAGAACTTAGACATTTTTAATTTCTGGGCTTACTTGAAATTATTGATATAAAAGAATTTAAAAATAATCTGAACTGTATTTTTCTCATTTGTGGAATCTCAGTCACTTTTTCATAAAATAATAATTTCATTCTCTTTTTTTTATCTTTAAAAATGTTTTCATTGAAGAATGTTTTTTTTTTCATTATTTTAATTTAGATACAAAATCGATAGCATTTCCCTTTGTCATATTTAATCCAAATCAGAAGTATCTTATGAAAATTCTGATTTCGGCCATCTGTTGCATTCTGTATTTATATTGAAAAGCTTTAATTGTTCTTACAAAAAATAATCAGCATGTCCTTTTGGAATGGTTGAAAAAACTGAAATGCACCAATCAGTGGTAAGCAATAAGTAACATTCATTTCGCTCAAAATTGCTCAAAAATGTTTTTTTTTTCAAATTATTAACATTTCCTTATATTTTTCATGTCCCCAATTCTTTTGACAACATAGAACTAGGATTCTAAAAAGGTTCAATTTAAAATTAAAATAAAAAACAAATCCTTTAACGACTGATTGATTAAACATTTTTTTTTCGTGGAAATTGTTTTTCAAATCCATCTAGATTCTTTGGATTTGTATGGAATTAACATTTAAAATAAAGAAGAAAAAAAATCATATAAGTATGAAATGCTTGCTTGTAACCACTGTTCAAAATGCATAATTAAAAATTAAAAAGAACTTGTAAATTTTTTGAAAATTAGCTGAAATTTCAGCATTTTCACATAGTGTTTCCATGACTACAACATTTAGTATTGAAATTACTGTGTTTCATGTTTTTAGTGATCATAACTTAGTCATTGATTTTTAAAAATATAAACCCAAGAAGTTTTTTTTTATTCTTCTATTATGCATTTAAAGCTAGAGTGTAGAACATCTAGAATATATAATATCTAAATCATGAATATCCAGACGCAAACACATAAAAATTATTAATTACCACCGAGGGGAAACCTTTTTATCATTTATTTTATATTTTCATCCATCACTTTAGAAGTAGAAAGTATAACGCTAACTTCTGGATTCTGGAATTCCAGAAAAATAGCGAGATATTAAGAAAAATTATATTGCAAAGTGTTGCTGAAATTTCAGCAATTCTGCATTGCGCCGTCATTTCACTATTTCACTTTGAAATTTAAAGATTTCATAGATGTATTTATTATAATTTAGCTATAATTGATTGAAAATATTTTACCAAGAAAATTTTTAAAGCTTCAATTTTCATTTTTCAATTCTTCACCAAGACGAGAATACCTAACATCCATGAACTGATAAATGGATATTCATAAGAAAGAATAAAAAAGTCAGTTGCATCCGATGGGAAACCCTTTTTATCATCTATTTCACATTTTCATCCATCACTTTAACACTTTAGTGTTTGAGAAGAATGAAGCAAAAATTGAGCAACTCTGATAGTCCATAAAAACAGAGATATTAAGTGAATAGTTGCTCTGAAGCCTGAGGGGAAAATGTGTATGAACACTCATCCTGAAGATATTTTGAAAGTTCTGAGAAGAGAATGGAAAAGGTGCGATATCACTAAAGAAAAACAGATATCAAATATAAAATATCATATTGCAAAATTCCTTTAGAAGTTCTGTCTATTGAGCATCAATTGTTCAGTTTGCGTCATAAGTGTTCTTGCCATTTTTTTCTGTGTTATGAGTTTAGAAGAATGTTTTAACGTGTCACGAGTGATTGAGGATAAACTTTCCTTTGAGGTTTACATTTTTTATGAAATGGAAAATGTCTTATGTTCTTCTATACTATTATTATTTTTTTTTGGAAACTACCTTCGCTATTTTATTTTGCAAATCTGAATTTAAATAATTTCTTCCTTTTGTTTAACAATCGTTATTTCCGTCATTACTTTTATTTTGCAGTACAGTTTTGCGATTGAAAAAATACAAAACATCGTCATAAAAAAAAATTTGAAATGAGTTAACATGCGAAAGAAATTATCTTGCTTTAATTAGAATTAAAGTTGTCATAACTTCCATGAAAATAATCATCTATGCAAAATTATTGCACATTTCTATAGATAAAAGCTCTCATTAAATCACCCTTTGAAAAATAATACTGGTGTTTTAATCGGATTGGTTTTCTTATCTTTTACTTATACATCAATTTTTTTAAAGAGTATCTGAGAATTTTAAAAAATGTCATTGCTTTGATTTAGATTTTATAGATGACTGAATATAGGAAGGGCTTGTTTCAATGTGAAAAATTAATTTATAGATACATTATATAATTACTTATGATAATTTTCTGCTTCAAAATATTTTACGTAAAAACTAATTGCTTTGCCATAAAGATAAGTATGTTAAATCATACATTTACCATTAATATTACTCTTATATCACTGTAAATTAAAAATGATAATGCTGTCAAGATTCGTTTGCATATATATATATATAGATATAGATATAGATATAGATAGATAGATAGATAGATAGATAGATAGATAGATAGATAGATA
>JAPMOQ010059770.1:4065131-4096999 GCA_026543055.1 Argiope trifasciata
ATAGATAGATAGATAGATAGATAGATAGATAGATAGATAGATAGATATATTTATTTATTTATTTATATATATATATAGATAGATAGATAGGTATAGATATAGATAGATAGATAGATAGAGAGATGTGTGTGCGCGCAAGCGTGTGTATGTGTTTAAAGAAAACTTTAATACTAAATGTTGAAACAGTATATATATTTTATTTTACTTCTTACATTTCAAGCAACATTTTATTTTTATTCTGTCTAGTTAATGCAATGCCTGAAATTGTCTAAATAGAAGAAAAAAGTATATTTCTTGTGCTACACTAACTGTATTAAAATATCGATAATAAGATTATAATCACTAACAAAAACATGATTACATATTGCTAAAGTTTAATTATTTCAAAATAAATCACATACTGTATTTGGGCAATGATTTATAATATTATGTTTCGCTTTGGGTTTCAAAACTTTCTTTATTCTAGTTATCCAACCAGGACCCCTAAAAGATAAAACTGTGACGTTATACAATTTTATTAATATTCATCCACATTTATAAATAATGAAAACTTCGCCGTAACTTCGTTTTAAAACAACCAACGAGAGCTCCAGCATCTAGTTTAAAGCCTTAATTTATTTCTTGCTGAGTCTGCCTTCATCACCCCGTCCAGTCGCACCCGTTGCCACTCGGCGAGAAGCAGCACCCCCCTTTTATTTCGTCGGATATTTATTCGCCGAGAAACATCCGGAGGGAGATAACACTGGCATAACATCAGTTTCGACTCGTTAACTTTAATCGATGGGTCTTCCATGATAAATTCGAAAACAAAGAAAAATGTCACGCATTCCGCATTTAACAAAGCGCAAAAGCGGACTCCCTAACTGAATAAACGCAGATACATAAATGATAAGAGTGTAAAAATGTAGCAATGATGCCTCTGGCTCCCCGCCAGAGATCAATGGAAGCGACATATTTTTGAAGGATTTATCGCTCCAGACAATTATAATGATGCAAGCGAAAGTAAGATACAACAATATTATGATACAAAAGAAATAAAGATTCCCTTTCCGAAAGTTTTATGAGGAATAAAAAAAACTACAAAATGAAATGAGTAATGTTCTTTAGAACTTATTTAATTTTGGTTTCTTCAACTTTATGATTTTATTCTTAAGAGACATGATCGTTTTGACACAAAGTATCTTTGGAAATATTAGATTCTTACTGAAGCTAGTGGAGAGTTAAAACATGGAAAATTTAATTCCAAAAATGGAAAGTCTGCATGTTAAAATGTTTTTAATTCATAGATATTATTTTATTATGAATGAATTATACAAGGAAATTATAATAATATGTTTATATAATGGAATTAAGAGACTCCAATATAAATAAATTCATAAATAAGAGGACATATATTTCTTTTTTTGGAATAAATGATTTCCAAAACATTTATTATCTTAATAACTCGAAATTTAGCTTTACATACTTATGTAATTATATTTCTTTATTTACATCCTAATTATTTTCCTAATTTTTGTCCTCAATTAGCTACATTAATTATCTTCTAAAATTTTCTCTTATTCTTTGTTCCAAATCCCATTTTTTAAATTATTATTTCTAATTACTTAGTTTTATTTAATTATTTATATTATTACAGTTAAGTAGAGTGCTTTTTCATTGAATACATTTTACTCCTAAATTCTCCACATTTAATTTTAAAACATTATTATTGAACACGTTCTATAATAATGTTTTAAGCATATACATTTAAAAAATAAAATTTTTTTATGTGATTGCCTCTCTGGATCTGCTTTGTATTTTCACACTGTATTTATGTTATTCACTTATTTTTCACTTTATATAATAGAGTAGATATATGATTTTAGTTATTGATACATATGCTTATGTATGTAACTGTTTCCTCTGGTCAAGAAAGAATGTTTATAAATGTAAATATGTAAGATGCAATATTAAAAGAATGTAAATATTACAGCCCTTGGTTTCTGAGTTCAACTCTTCAGACAATGATTCTCCGTGGTGGCACGTATAAATCTGCCGTGGTCACAAAGTTTCTCCATATCGAGAGTAATACCATTGGGGATACTGGATCAGACGTGATCGTTCTCTGATTCAGATCTAAATTACGATCTTTGGATGAATGAATGAAGTCCACCTAGTAAAAAAGGGTTGAGTCGCATGAGTAGCTAAGTCTTACATTTGGCCTCAGTTGTCGCTACTGAAAAATAAGATTTGTAAAATTTTCGGCTTAAAATCGCTGACATTTTTAGAACGGGCTTATCAATGACAAGTGCCAACTAAGGAAGTAACAACAAACAACGCTGCTTTCTCTATGTATTAGTCTCTTGAAGCCATCATTGGTTTACAAACTATTAAACTTACTTATTTCAATCAAATAAGCTATAATACACAATCTTATTTACCACCCATACTCTAGTATGAATGAAAGCCTTTCAATAAATAAATTATGGTTCTCTCCCAGAAGACCTTCAAAATCTTACAGCCTTTTGGGTAGACTGGTTGTGGTTGGGAAACCAAGACCAGCTTTGCCATTATCGATAAATATCTTGGGAGATAAAAGAAATAAGATATCTCATCACTTCATTTAAAATTATTTTTTAAAAAAACTGATAGCTGTTGCTCATCTTTAATTTTAATTTGATGTACTCCCTTCGAAGCAATAGCGCAAATATTAGAGAGGGTTAAAATAAAGTTAAACAGAATAAAAGCCCCCATACCAAGCAAATAATACGTCCCTGGGCGCAACAGCGACTCATTTAAGCACTCAAAGGGACGCGATTGATTCCCCGGGGCCCAGAAAGGCTTCTTATTCGCCATTGGACACGGTTCAACCCCCCATCCTCCCCAATGCACCACATTGCAGAACAATCGTTAATCTAAGAGACGATACTTATCTCAAACTGACGAAGAGCGAAATGATAAAGAGATGGGGCCTTCGGAACACAATAAATTTCCTGCAGCACCCCTATCCCTCCCCTAAAGGGCCCTTTTGAGAGGAAAGTGTAAGGAGAGAGTAGGTGCTGGCTAATTGCTCGTAAAGGCATCATTTTTACAGTTAACAAGCTTAATAGCAGAGAAGACGCTTTTGACCAAAACGTTCTGGTTTCTTTAAGAGGGGAGGCAGACTCCAAACGATATTTTAGGTGATCAATCTGAACGCAGGCTTCTTTCCGTCGTCAAGAGGGTGCTCTCGGGTTGAGTTGTTGCTGGTCGAGAGGTGTGTGTGGCCTCAGGGGAGACAGATTTAGATCTGGATAAGTTTCCACCGAGTGATTTTGTGCAATGAATCAAGTCGAAAGGGGATATTTATTTTTATTAGCAATGAAAGATGTTATGATTCATTATCATTTGTGTCTGTGGTGAAAAACAAAAGAAATACCCCACATTCTATAATTTTCGAGAAATCCACCAATTGTGCATTTAGAAGAAGATGCAACATAGTTCAGTAGCAAAAATACCTTATTAATTTTGCTTTCTAACTGTATTAACTCCGAGTTAAGTTTGGATAAAATGAAATTATTTAATCGTTAAATTTTAAAAATAGTACTAGTGGAACCAGTTTTCTTTCCATGTACTTCATTAATGATGCATATTTTCAATCCACAATTCATTGCTGATGCTGAAAAGAATAAAATAGTTCTAGGAATTCAAAGTTTTAAAAAAATGTACTTTTAGAATTTACTGTTTTGTATTCTAGGCTACAAACATACATTTCTGTCTTCTTAGCACGTCTAAATAATTAAAAGATAGACAATTGTCTTATAAATAAAAGTATAATATAATCTAATAATCTAATAATCTAAATAATCTAATAATCTAAATAATCTAATAATCTAAAATAAATACTAAATAAAAATAAAATAATAAATAATCTAAATAATCTAATCATATATACAAGATTCTCAAATATCCATTTTAAACGTTTACAGCAGAGACAGCATACTACCACTGAGATTTTATAAAGTCAATAAGCTCTTCTTGATACTATTATCAGTATACTGATAATGACATCAAGAAGTGCTTTTTGCTATGATAATAATGAAAACGGAAAATTATCGAAAGGAATTGATTAAAATCTTACTACATATCAAAAAAAATTCCTTCTGTGTTGAATTTCCATACATTTCCTCCATTAAATGCTTGGACAAAAACTATTTTATTACAAATCTCAAGTGATGTATAGGATGAAAAAAATATGTCATTCTCAGAAAAGTGGTATTTTCTTAAAAATTGGCCAAATTTTCTAAAGAAATACAATTGCAAATATTTTTTTTTTAATTGGGAAAATTTTTGAAAAATATATTTATATAATTTAATGAATCAAATAATGGTTGTTCGTTTTAATAAAAGAAACGCCTTTCAAATGATAAAATGGAGAAACAGAAACAACATACTTTAGACGAGATTTTATAAGGTCAATAAGCAATCACTTCTCGATCTCATTATCAGTATACTGATAATGATGCCAAGAAGTGTTTATTCCACTGATAATGAGGACAAAAAGTTATTGAAAAGAAATTATTGAAATTTTAATAAATATTCAAAATAAATACTTTTTCCTTCCTTTTTATTAAATTTGCCCGCATTTTCTACATAAAAGCTATATACTTATCAAAATAGTGGTATCTTCTTAGAAATTGAGCCCATTTTTGATAAAAATATTTATACGATTCAATAAATCAATTAATTGTTCGTATTTGTAAGACCCCCTGCTCCTTGATTGCCTACGGTGAAAAGCCAGTCAAAAGGGGAAAGGTCACGTGGTGTCAGAGGGGGGGACCCCGAGAGGAACGAAGAGATAACGACGTGGACAGATAAGGACGAGGGACGAAGAGCGAAAGTCGTGTCGTTCGCCATGAATGAAAGGACATATTTTAGTTGCATGCTTTTTATTTTATCCGTTTCTGTAAATAATATAATAATCTAGAGTAGGGTTGTTTCTTGTATTTATTTCCAGAAAATCAACACTATTAAAATGGACAATTAACAAGATTGGGGTAGATTAAAAATAATCTCACATTCCTAGGATTAAATGCTTCAAGAGCCATTTGAAATAGAAGCTAGGAATACACGTTGGATGTTATGAATAAGGAAATTTACTGTATTAGCAAATAAAAATATCTTACAAATGATGAAACGGAGAAACCTTCGTTCCATGAAAAACAATTCCTTCAACTCTTATCCATACTCAAAATAATTGCTCGATATTCGACAGTATGTTGACGAGACACAAGAGAAAGCAGCCTTACAAGATAAAGCGCTTGTGTCTGGGCCGAGGAGTGAAAACAATCCCATCTGCCTAAATAAAGGGAAGCCTCCCCAACCGAGGATCCGCTGGGAACAAAAAAAGGATCCATGTCAGTCGCTTATTTATGTACTTCCAATCGATATCTAGGTTCTAATTGGTTGGGGCAGGGTAGGAAATCCGGCAGCAAGTGAATCTCAAAAAGGTTTCTATAGCAGCTCTGCTCCTGAAGTTCCAAATGGTTCTAATTGTCCTCCGGTTCTTGTATTTCTTTTTATCCGTGTTTCTATGGTAACGAAAGTGACGGCTGTGGAGCCCCCCACACCCCAACGGAAATGCAACTTTCAGCTTCTTCGGGTCAGCGAAGACTCTTTTTGGTCACTTTCACAAAGAATTATTATGGTACAGGACTCTATTTGGCATCTTTATTACAACTGGCCATTGAGGGTGTTGAGCAAGCGAAGACCTCTCGCTGCTTCGGAGTAGGTGGGTAGACAGAAGTTGGGGTTTCCTCTCCTCATCGGTCGTTTTTGTATGTGAAAGGACTTTTGTAGAGCTTCAGTAACTTATTGCCAGTCAGAACAAGAAGTTGAGGTAGGCTTCTGACAAGGCCGAAAGAAAGAAAAAAATCGTCCTTGTGCTATTGTGTGGTGATACACGCTGTTCACGCCTCCATACAGTCTCTTGGATCTGACGCCTTTGTTCCGAGTAAAGAAGGCTGTTTATTTATATTAGTCTGCAACATGATTCAACCTTGTTTTCTGCTTTTAAATGTCTGTTAAAAGAATCCAGTAGTTCTCCAGTATTTATGTATTGTGTAACATAAAGAAGTACAAAATAATTTATTCTTAAGCTTTTTTTAAGAAGAAAATTTGTGAATAAAAATAGTTTACTCCTGTACTTATAAGCATGTATATATATGTGCATGTGTGTGCAGCAGTGTACATGGGGGAGTGTGTGTGTGTGACATATTCAAATGAATTACTATATTAATTTGGCGTTTTATGCTTTGGATTCTACCTATTACTTCTTCTCCGCCTAACTGTTGAGTAGGACTGACTTATATATTTTCTAAAAGAACAAACAATTCCCTTTACATTAATGCTAATTTCGGAGATACGCAATATTTTCAAATATCAACGGCAAATAAATAATTCTAATCAGGGATTCCATACAAAGCTACAACTCTTGTTCCAAACCAAAAAAGGGATATTAGGAGAAAAACAAAAAAATTAAACAGGGATTGCTGCTCTGAAATACAAGCACCATTAAGAAGAGAAAATTACTTTTAGTCATACAATAAAAACTATCATATAAGGGAATTTCTTTTAATACAGAAGTAATCATGAAAAGGGAAAATCGAATTGCAAATATTGCTCACGTCATGCCAGAGCTTCAAAGGAAGTAGACAGAAAGATGAAAAGGGTTCAAATGCTTGTAAGGGTACAGTATAATGATATTTTAATCAAAACTTCAAATTTAAATTCGATAAAACGTTGTTACTATAGTCAAATATTTATCAATACAAATGTTAGTGAAATTGGAAATTATTTAGTTTCGCAAAACTTACTTAAAATATGAATCTTTTCGTGAAAAAGGTCTATTTTCATTTTTAGGAAGTTTAATAAAAAGCAAATCTTTGTTCTCAAACACACACACACACAAATTTGTAGGGTGAGTTAATTATGAAAGAACTATATCTATGCCGTGCAACCTTTAGATGTAACGGATTAGCTGTAGAATTATTTATTTTCTTTTCCCAAAATATAGATATGCCCTCAGAAATTTCATTTGCTTCTAGTCTACTTTCTTATTAGAGTTTTTCTTATACAAATACAAATGTTTCAAAGTTAAAGTATGCTCACTAGACACATTTTTTATTTCATTTTGTAAAATTAAGCCTATTTTTGTAGTAAAAGAAATAAAACTAAATAAAAGGAAAATTGAAATAATTTTATAAATTCTTTTTGAATATGAATTAATCATTTTTGAATCAATCAAAATAAAATATTATAATCACTTATTAATATTAATTACATCATGAAAGAGAAACAATAATGATAATGAATTTTCATGTTCAAAAATATGAAGTTTAGGATTTTAATTGATGCCTGAAAATTAAAAACTGGAATGTAAAGTGCTGCATGGAATTGTAAAATTTAGCTACCTGAAATTTGTATAAAATATTTATTTTTTAAGCAAACCAAACAATTATATTTTATACAATTATGTTCTACTAGCACTTTAATTAATATCAGATCTTTTATTTGCCATCCATACTGCAGTACAGCTTGTTTATTTCGCACAAATTTATTTTATGAGAAGAAAAATATTTACATTCAAAGAGTCATTTAGTTTCTCTGCTACCTTAGAAACATGCACCAAAATTTTTTTCTTAAGCATTGTAAGTGTAAAAAGGTTTCTAATTCAACAGGAATTCAAATGGGAAATACTCCTTTAGAGGATTTAAATTTTATAACTCCATAAAATCAGTTAGTTCTTGCAGCATTTATAGAAGTTAGGTAGAGCATTTAATAGATGTTCTAAAGTGATTGTTAAGTCTATGTGTAGAATTTTAGACAGTTGAATCTTTGCAGTTTGTAGTTATAGAGTTAATTTACATTCGAACAGCTTTACAAACAGATTTTGAAGAGAGTTTGATAAAAAAAAAATCTATAAATTTCATATAAAGACCATTTATCAAATTTCATCTGTCTGGCTCAGGGTATATTTGAGTTATCCTTATGGCAAACAAAATTTTTCCAAAAATGTATTTTTGAACTCAAAGACTCGTCCTAATCTCGAGTTCGAATTTCTTTATACTTTTAAGGAAAAAATAATGAAAATAACAAAATAAATTCTTTGATTATTAATATCTTCTGCATTAAATTTCATTTGTCTGCATTTTCATCATATCTAATGGACAAAAAAATAACATCTATAATGATGTTTATTCATTGTATTTCTAAATTCCAGATCAACGAATTTTTCAATGCATAAAATAAAACATCTGTTATTAATGTCTGAAAAAATTTCTGGAAGAGTTTGCTGAAATGATATTTGCTCGTAACTTTTAGGTGTAAAAGACAATGATGAATTCTATTTCTGGATCACTTCATGAATTATGAATACGTGAAATTGAAATATACATTCGAATTATTACATTAGTCAAAATGCCAGTGGAAGATTATGATGCTTCCCTTATTTGAAGATATTTTATTACAATATAGTAGCTAATGAAATTCAGTGGAATAGTTTTCAAATCATGCCACCACATTACTGAAAGCAGATTTTTTGGGGCGCTTTCAACTTAAAACATATAATATGTATTATCGAAGTAGAGTTTTAATGAGCATGACGGCTGTTAATATTCTCTAACTTCACACGCAATATAATATTATATATATATATATATATATATATATAAGAACCATAAAAGCATTAAAATAATTAAAACCTATTTCCTGTGTCAACAAAAATTAAATTGAAACTGATTAGGTCGAAATCGAAATTATTAAAATTTAATTCGGAACTAAACGCTAAAAGTTCACACAAGTTAAAGGTAAATGAAATAGAACCTATTAATGCAACAAATTTAAATTTCTATAATTAATAAAATTATGTTAACGAAACAAAAACGAAACTATTTACGGAAGCGAAACTATAATTGGAATCGAAACTAAAATTATTTCCCATTCAAACAAGAGTAAAATTTCAAATTTTAAAAATCAATCATTGCATTTAGTGAGCGCAAAGGCAGCTACAACTAAAATACAATTGAATCTAAATCAATTAACAAAATAAGCCAAGCAAAAAGTAATACAACCGAATCAAATCTACAACCAATAGAAAAATAATCCGGCCTGAAAACTTTTTCACAAGTCACCCACAGGCAAGGGTTCAAAATAAGGGTTTTTTTCTGTGAGAAGCCACGGACGATGTCCAAAAGAACTGAAATTCAGAAATTCAATGACACCATTTACTATCGAGAAATCCTTGTCTCTGATTTGAGTGTAGTTTTAAAAATTATTTCAGGTAGGTTTGTAACAATATTTTTATCCCCTCTGTAAAATTCAAACTTTTTTTATTGTTTCAACAAATATTAATTGCTTGTTTATCTCCACATTGTTTTTATATTCCATGACATTTCTTACAATAGAAGTAAAGAAAATTTATTTTGTTATTATATTTCGTCAAATATTTTATGAGATTTATCAACAAAGATTTTTAAGGTATTAAGTTGGGCCCTATTTTTTTAATTATTGTTTTCAGTACTCTTTAATTTTTTATTCTTCTTCAGCATGTTTAAAACCAATTAATTCCCTACTGCACATGTTCCCATAATACTCCTAAAATGCATCTTACTAGTCGAATGCAGCCTTCAATTACGCATTTCGCATTAGGAATAAGAAAATGAATATGTAGCGCGAAATGCATCAACACGCAATTAAACATTAGATGGTAGAAGTCTCTACCTTGTGACTATGTCTGAGAGTCATGAGAAAAAACTCCATTAAGAAGGTTCATGAACTTGGTTGACACCAAGTTCAATATCAAATATTAAATAGGTGATGCTCTTTCCACCAACTTTCAAAATGCCAACTTGCAAAACAAAACAAAAATTATTAAAACTTGAAACATAAAATATAATAGGAGAAAGATATAAAGCAACAATGTATATCATCAGAAATAAAAAAATTGCACACATTCATTACAAAAAAATTCAAATGTATTTTTGTATCCATTTTCTATTTCGTTCCCCAAGCTTTTTCAATCTTTGCCTTGATTTTCAGAAAGTTCATTATTTTTTTTTTCTTTAATATGCTAACAAAAGTGTGTTTTTTTTTCTAAAACATTTACTATGAAAAACTTTTATTCCACTTGATTATTTTTATGTTTTTAAAGATATAATTTCTTAAATGGATTTTTCCTTTATTTCTTTATGTGCTATAGTTGAGAAATTGTGTGTTTTTAAATAGTCTTGGTAAAAAATGGTTTTTTAAAAATATTTTTTATTTAAATATCAATTAATCAGAAAACTTAAATTAAATTTTAGAAGGTTTGATTTTACTTCTTAGTCAAAAATTGAAATCTTGCCCTTAATTTTCTTTAAATGCAAAAAACTTCTAATAGAAAAATATCAATCACCATTTTTATCCTGATTTTTCTGCTATTAGGATAGATTTCCAGTTAATTACTTATAATAAACTGTTACATCTTGTACAGATCATCATGAGATGAGTTTTTGAAGGAAATCGACATGTTAATTTCAAACTTAAAATTCCCTTTCAACTAAGAATTATTGTCTTCATGAATCTAAAAGAATGAGAATCTGCAGAATGCGAGTAATTATGCAACTACTCAGACGCTTTTTGGTTAATGATGTACTGGCATTTTAAGAGTGAGTTGCAGTTTCAAATGTCATGTCTATTAAATATTTATGATTTTATTTTGTGATGCTCTCGCATAGCATCTTCAGAAACTGTTTTAAGTTGGATTATTAATGTAATAACTTTATCAAGAATTCTTTGCAATATAGAGAGTAAGTCAAAAAAATGTATATAGACACTTTGAACCTTCATAGAAAACTTATGTCCAACAAGGTTCAATTGTTGAAAATGGAAAACTTAAAAGTTCAATTTGAAGCATGTATGAATTTTCTGATGAGAATGAGATTACTGTTCAAGATGGCGGCTTTCAGCATCAATTCACTGCAGTGTACGAGTAATCACTGATTCCGTACATCGTACCAACGTGTACAATGGGATTACTGCACACACCGCTTGAATCTCTTTCTAAAAAGTGTCTAGGTTACGTAGTTTACGTTTGTACACCTCATCTTTTACTATGTCCTTGAAGAAGGAACCGAGTAGTGATCCAGATCAATGGTTAGGTTTTTGTAAAAGGGTTCAGGAGATTGTGAGAAGCGAACATGGATTTATAGGTAGAATAATTGGATCGATGTACAAACGTAAACCAAGTACCTTAGACAAACTTCAGAAAGAGATTCAAGCGGTGTGTGCAGTAATGCCATTGTGCACGTTGGTACGATGATTACTCCTACTCGGCAGTGAATGGATGCTGAAAGCTACCATTTTGAACAGTAACAGCATTCGCATCAGAAATTTCATTGGTGTTTCAAATTGGGTTTTTAAACTTTCCATTTTCAACAATTAAACCTTGTAGAGCATAATTTTTTTTATGTAGATTGAAAGTGTGTATACATTTTTTTTCATGCCTATTCCTATCTGAAGCTGTTAATTTTTCCTAAGTTTGAAACTCTCAGCCCTCTTCTAAAATTATATTTTTAGGAGCATTCATCTCTTAAAATATCAACATCACATGCATTCCAATCCCACAATTGCCAAACCATCTTCTAGCCCACAAATGAGACAAAAAAAATCAAATATCAATAACAACCTTTATTTTTACTTTACTTACAATATCATCAATACCAGATGAAATAAAAGAAAACGATAAGAATCAATAAAAATCGAGACAAAGAAAAAAAAATATGAGAAAATAAATAAAACGTGGAAACTACTCCCCGAATATTCCCTGAAGGGGCTTTAGCGAAGGAACAAACAAATAAAGTTACATTTGTAGGAAGAAAAACCTGTACACATCAAGGCTTTAACTTCTTCGACGTTAGGAATTAAATGCTCGGAAGGTTTCACAGTTAATCTGGTTTGTAGGAAAACAAGACTTTAATCAGAGTGCCAAATGTAACAGATTAAAGCTCCCCTTAATTTTTGCTCGGAGGTCGATTTATCAGTCTGTTGTTTCTGTTCCAATATTTGGTAGTTTAAAAATTGATAGAGGGCCCATTTTAAATCTTCTGTATTGTCTTCTATTAGTAGGTGTATCTAGAATAAAGTTGCATTGTTGTCAACTGAGAATCTCGTGTAGAAAGACAGACGAATACTAATTTCTCAGGAGAGTTGAGTGGCGACCATGGAATGGTAAAGAGAAATTCGGACTGTATAATTGAAATAAAAGATTATTTTAGACAACATGAATTATGTTGTCTAAAATAATTCATTATATGTTGTCTGCTAAAATTTTTTAACTACTTTCATGATTTCTCAAAACTTATATGCATTAAAAGTTAAAAACAAGACAATTTTTTTGCATGCATGTATTATTTATCAATTCTGCTATGACTTGAAAAGAATTTGCTCGATTGATTTTTATCTTTTGAACATATGTCAATAGTTAATGTCTCTGTTACAATTTTTCCTCTTTTTTTTTACACGTGGTAATTGGCATTTAGGCCAGATGAAATGTCACCGATTGCCTACACCTATCTATGTGTCTACGAATCGTCAGGTGGTGTTCCTCTTCACTAGTAGAATCAGTGTGTCTGGTCATTTTCTGTATCCAGAGAAAGGACCAAGAATGTGTGTTTCGACACTTTAAAGAGATCCATCATATCTTCAAGAGGAAACAAAAGAAAGTGGCGAAAGGCATCGAAGAAATCTGAGAGTTGTAGGTATTTGAAGTTATTCTTGATTTTTTCTTGATTTCTGTGTTAAGATCATCTCAATAAAGATCGGTGGATCCCCCTCCTCTCCTGGAGTACATATATAAAAGTGGGTTCACACGAGGATAACTATTGCGCGCAATGGAATATCAAACCAACTTTCAGAAAATCCCATGACCACAAAGGGACAATGGCAAATGATTGTCCCTTGGGGACAACCGTTGACCACTGTCTCAACTGTTCATACGAGGACAATATATGGATAATAGAATAGAGGAAATGATTGCGTGCAATAATAGCCTCGTTTGAACCCACTTTAAGGTTGTAAATAAAAGAATTGTTTTCTTACGCAATTCTTTTATTTGATCGGTCTAGATCAAGATTACACTATCCTCAGCTACTGTATATGTATGTTTTTTGTCTGGTATTTGAAATGCGGAAGGTGATTAAATAATTCAAATTGCTGTTAATGTTAATAATGGTATACAATGGCAATAGAGTGTTAAGGAATGGAATTTAAAAGTGGTTGTTCGATGCGTTTTCCTTGTAGCCATTTCAATAGGATTTATTGAATACTGAGCTATGTTATTTTCCAGTTTGTATGGACGAAAGCAGTTTAATAAAATGTTCAAGAAATAAATTCGCATTTTAAAGCGATTTTTTGCGTATTGCAGTCTAGAAATTAAAAAAAAAACAAACTTAATAGATTTTATTCTTTCTTATCCTATTGCATATTGTAAACAAAGCTGTGAATGGTAGTTATTTATCAGTTCAATTTACGTTGGTGGCAAGCATTTTTAGGCAAGCAACTTCAGAAATTGTTACAAAATACAAAGAGTGCTCAAATAAAAAGGGATGAATCAACGCTATGGGTATAAATAAAAACTTTATTCAAAGTACACGCCATAAGCCTGAGTACAACGATCCCATTAATTAACGAGCCAAAGGATTGCTTGCTCCCAGAAATTACTGTGGCTGTGACGAGACCCAGTTTTTGACAGTTCCCTTGAGTGCACCGTCCATGTTCCGCAACTTGTAGAATTCCTAGAGAACCTTTAACTCCGATGTGTACTGTAAAACACTCCGAAGACTATACAGGTCCAGAAATAACAAGAGACCCGGATACTCATGATGTGTGAGATTCTGATCAACGATAACGCACGTACATATGTCTTCAGGGCCGTATATGCGGAACTGGCCAAGTTAAAGTGGGAGCAGCTCGACCATAGTCTGAACATATCCCCCTATAGTCCATGCATGTCATCCTGTGACTTTCATATGCTTAGTTCCCTGAAAAATTTGAAAAGCATTTCGGCTCGGACGGGGAACTCAAGGATGCTGTGACTGACTGAGTCTCTTAACGACCACAGGAGCTCTGTGTACCACGAATTCTTTTGGCATGGATGGTTGTGCTCAGGCCTATGGTATATGTTTTGAATAATGTCCTCGTTTATAACCACTGTGTCGTTTCATAGCTTTTCATTTGTACACTCCTACTATATAGTTCCATCTTTAATTGCATAAGTGGTCCAAACAGGATATGTGTAGTATAAATTTTTATACATAAAAGTGAAGAACAATAGATGAATAGAGGAGTTAAAAAAGCATTACCTTTCAGAAAGTTAGCTCAGATTTCATTTCTTATAAACATATAAAAAAGTGTGTTTACCTCTGAACAACTAATTTTCGATACATAAATGATGAAAAAAATCTTTGAACCCTAAATAACTTCCTATGATAAGACAAAAATCGGAATTCGATTTAAAAAATGCGAAAATGAGCTTGAAAATCTCCGCAGCTGACAGAGAAAGAAAAGAAAACTCAACTTTCCATCCTTCTCGTGACAAAGGATACTGCACCGTTTAATGTTATTTTTCACTTAAGACACTCCCTGCTCTTAATCTACGTAAAAAGTTCCGTTCCATTCCCAACCCTTTCTCCACCAGAAAAGGGGGTCTTGCAAAAGCAATAGCATCGATTCCGGAAACGAACTTCCATCCTTCCTTTTCCTCCTTAAGTTGGAAGCGAGTTGATTAGTATCGACATCGCGATTTACTCCAACGCAGCGCATAAGACCATCATATCTGACATCATGCGTTAAATGGAAAGAAAAGGGGGTTCTTGCCCTTCGATATGTATTAACGTTATTTGCTTTTGTATCGTTAATACCTCGGGCAAGAAGCCAGAGGAGGAGGACGAGGGTCGACAAGAGGGTGGTGCACATCTCCACCTCATGGTTCTAACAAACGTTAATGGCAGCAATGGGGGTGAAGTCATGTGTGTAAGGGGTTGATCGCAGATGGCGCCGAATCAACGGATATTAAAGATTCGGCAGCGTGATATGGTAGGACCGAAAGGCATTGAGATTATCTCTTGGCCAGGAATGCTGGCGGTTGATGCGAGAACGGACGATGCCAAGGGAAATCTAAGCCAGGAATATTGGCGGAGGAAATGGAGAATCAAGATCGAATTAATGTCCGAATTCCATTAAAATTGCTTTCGATTATTTCATAATAGCATTTTGGGAGACCGGACAAGCATGTTTAGATGAATACCAGGATGACGCAAAGCTTGATCCAAATGCAAAAGTAGCTTTTATGTTTATATACAGTTGATTAGGGGTAAAATAAGATAAATGACTTTTGAAATTAGGTATCTGAAAAAAGTTAAGGCATAAATTAAAACATTGAATAATTTTTTTTTCTCTATGAATACAATAATGTGTTTCATAGAGAAAATTTTATTTCTATTTTCAAAAAATAAAATTAAAACTTGAAATTTTGAAAATTAAAGCCGACCTCCTGGCAGAAGGGTAACCTGTCTTTTCCGTCCCAGTTTCGAGACCCAGTTAGGCATGGTAATTCTTCTTCTGTGTTCTGTCTGTAAGATGTGTGAATGTGCCCTCTGTGAAAAGGGGTTGTGCAAGCGAATGTGAAGCATGAAGTAGCTTAGTCGTGCTCTTGGTCTTAAAACGGAGATGTGAAAGAGCGCATGATGCATGAATAACTAATACGTACTTTTTTTTTATCCTAGTTGGCAGCTGCTAAAACTAGAGATGTCCCCTCGGCTTAAAACCGCTCACTTCGACAACGGGCTTGTTTGCCATTGTCATTAGAAAATATAAACAGTATTTCAAATATTTTTATAATTATTATATTATAAGTAGGAAACGACTTTTCAAATAATTACTCTAGATTGCTATATGATATGAAATGATTCTTGAATTTTCTAACTTATATCGATAACATTTGCGAGTTTTTAAGAATCTTATAGATTTTTAAGCTAATAAAAATGGTGACTCTATGCATATACAGACATGACATTTTGTGAAAATCGTTTATTATCTGGTAAAGAAGAGACATACTAAGATCAAAATCTATTTATCACTTTAAAATTCTAAAATTGATTTCCAGAAGGAAGTGTTTTCTTCTTTTTTTTCTTAAACCATGGAACAGATCCAACAAATTTCGCTGTCAGTTCTAAATCCTACATCAAAAAACTTTTGTAATATCAATTCGTCAAGATCCTTGTTCTAACTTATGAACCATTATTCAACAAGACTTCTGTGATATATGAAGTTAGTTTCTTTAACATAAATTTAAGTAAACTGATTTATTATGTCTAGCCCTGTATCTTTATTGAGCACTTAGTGATTAAAATTTCAAACTATGTTCAGCAAAGCTCTATTTAAGAAACTATTAGGCTGAGTAATAATTTATAATCCTTTTGTGTCTTAAAACTTAAAAATAAAAAAATGGGAAACAAATAAAATAAATAGGCAACTTTTTTTGTGTAATTTGAATGTCCGATCAGAGATTATATTGCAACTTTTTTTTATTTCATTGACTTTCTTATTTTCTGATCATTGAAATTGAATGAAAAAGGGAAAAATACTTAATTATTTGCTGAATACTGCTGAAATTACTCGTGAGAATTATGCTTTGTATCAAAAAGAAATAATGCTCTAAACATATTGTGTATTTGTTACACCAACTGAATCGTGTAATTTTTATCTACAACTGTCGAATTTAGAATTGTCATACTTCCCTAAAACATGAACACATTTTTTTCTTAGTTATACCAAATAACCTTCTCTTTCAGTTGAATATACACTTCTACAAGAAAATAATGATCAATTCCAAATTAGCAATGGAATCCACAAGTGAATACAAATTGGAAATGTTTATAAAACAGCGAAAGGCTTTTAACAAATATGTGAAAGATAATGAATAGTATAGAGAAAAGAAACAGTAAAACATTTTATCATTTTAAACCATTAAAAATAATAAAATTATTTTATGTAAATTTTGATTGCATATGACAATCACATCATATTACGAAACTCTGATACGGTTGTCATAAGTTATTCAAAAAACCCGTCTTTCACTCAGAAATTTGTCATAGAATTTGAAACATGAATTGTTGAATATAAAGAATATTGAGGATTTCTTATACCTTACAAATAAAACAAATAGCCATCAACTCTTTAGTTGATATTTGTAATCTACTAACTATGTTATTGAAAAAAATTGCTATTAATTTAAAATCAGTTTACCGTATTTTCTTTAAAAAAACTGAATGACATTTGAACAAGTGTTTCAAATGAATAGCATTTGTTTACGAACGAAAAATCTAGAAATACTTAGTTTTTCTAAGACCTTTGATAGCTTAATAATAGTCTGTACCATCCACATCCCTTTAACCATTTCGCATACAATGACGTGTATGAGATGCTAATAGAATTATTGAATTTTTAATTGAAATGAAAATTGAATTTAATTGAATTGAATTTTAAATGAAAAAAGTCACTTGAAACGTATTATTATTAAAGGAATTAAAATAATAGCAAATATTGTAATTGGGAAGTTATTAAATTCATTATTTAATTAGGAAGTTAAGTAAATTCCTATGTCAAATGTTTAATATTTGGAACTAGCAATGAAGCTTTTCCTGGGCATACGTACTCATGCTTGTATTAAAAAAGTGGTTGTAACTAGTAACAAGGTTAACACGTCAACATAGGAACTAAACTTATATTATGTCAAAAATTATTTATATGTTTTAAGTAATCATAAATCTCTATTTTTATGAAAAGTGTTTTGGCTATTCTTACTATCGTCGTGTTTTAAATGAATACAGAGTAAATGACACATCTAAAGAGATATTTCAGGAAATTTGAACTCACAGTTTCGTAATTAAATGAAAATTTCGATAAAATTCATAATAACAAAGAATCTCTAATAGTTAGCATCCATATATAAATATCCTTCCTTTATTGTGATATTGACATTGATATCGTTCAATCTCGTCTAATTGATAATCACCAAAACAATCTTCGAAGATTATCGATTTACAAGCAAATCTTGCTTTATCAAAGCAGGGTCCTCAACTTAAGGTATCCGACTACATTTAAAACACTGGTTATTGACCACATTGGCGAATATTTTTTATATTCTTATTTCTTGTAGTTTAGACGTTCCTCTTTCCAAAACAGTTTATCTTTTTTTAAGAAAAGGAAGGTCTTACCAATCAACAAGGGCCACATATTTTTCAGCTAAAATTTGTCTTTAACTTCAATTTTCTCAAAACCTTCATTTCATAAAAATTCCCTACCTTTAACATGATATCTCAAATACTATTAGAAGTATTAAATAAAAATTCCAGCGTGTGTTTTAAATAATATAGGATATGAAATGACAAAAGTTTTGTTGTTGGTGAAATACACTGATGGAAAAAAAACCCCAACACCAAGAAAAAATTATTGTACAGTAATGAAATTTTAGGAATACATTTGTCTAAATAACATATTTAATTGATTAAAGTTTCAAGATCACAGGTAGAGCCATTGGCGAGAAGAGCCATTTCAGATATGAAATATTGGTACATTAGTAAGCGGTGTAACCGCCAGAATTTTGAATGCAAGCATGCAAACGTGCATGCATTGTGTCGTACAGGTGTCGGATATCAGTTTGTGGGATGGAGTTCCATGCCTGTTGCCCTTGGGCGGTCAATGCAGGGACGGTTAATGCTGGTTGTGGATGACGCTGAAGTTGTCGTCCAATGATGTCCCATACGTGCTCGATTGGAGAAAGATCTGGTGATCTAGCAGGCCAAGGCAACATATCGACACTCTGTGGAGCATGTTGGGTTGCAACAGCGGTATGAAGGCGAGCGTTATCCTGTTGGAAAACACCCCCTTGAATGCTGTTCATGAATGGCAGCATAACAGGTTGTATCACTAGACTGACGTACAAATTTGCAGTCAGGGTGCGTGGGATAACCACGAGAGTTCTCCTGCTGTCATACGAAATTGCTCCCCAAACCATAACTCCAGGAGTAGGCCCTGTGTGTCTAGGCCACAGACAGGTCACTAGCAGGCGTTCACCTGGCCTCCTTCTAACCAACAAATGGCTATCACTGGGACCGAGGCAGGACCGGCTTTCATCAGAAAACACAACAGATCTCCACTCCGTCCTCCAATGAGCTCTAGCTTGACGCCATTCATGACACAAACGGCAGTGGTTTGGAGTCAGTGGAATGCACTGTACAGGGCGACTGGCTCGGAGCTGTCCTTGAAGTAACCGATTTGTAACAGTTTTTTGTGTCACTGTGGTGCCAACTGCAGCTCGAATTTCAGCTGCAGACGCAATACGGTTAGCCACAGCCATACGCCGAATACGACGGTCTTCCCTCTCAGTAGTACCGCGTGGCCGCCCGGAACCTGGTCTTCTTGAGGCTTCCCTTGACCACCGCCGCCAATACTCATGCACAATGGATACATTCCTGCCAAGTCTTTCAGCAATATCGCGGAAAGAAAACCCACCTTCTCTACAACACGACCTCGTTCAAACTCAGTTAGCTGTTGATAATGGCTTCTTCGTCTTCTCAGAGGCATCCTTGACTAGCATTAACCCACTACGTCAAATCTCAACTGTAAATAACGATCACGAAACTTACAACGCTTATTTAAAGCAAACCTCATTTGCATGTTCATAGTGTCGCTACTAGCGCCACACTTACGCGCGTACCTCGAAATTTGAATCGACGTCATCTTTCAGATGTATAAACACTCCTACCAAATTTCGTTTATCTAGCACAGATCCTTCCTAGTGTTGGGTTTTTTTCCCCATCATTGTACTTTACCATTTATAACTGTTTTTAGAAAAAAATTATTGTAAATTTATGGAAAAAATGTATATATATGTATATTTTTACCCACAATTTCTTTGAGTCTCAAAATTTCTCTTAGATTTTGGTTCATTTAGTTCCTAATTATATTCTATAATTTATGTACAAAGAAAAATACGATTGCTGCATTGCGATATTGCTTAGAGTGTTAACCGTTTTGGTTAAATTTTATTAAAATTTACTAAAAACATTTTTTTCTCAAATTCTATTATATTTTTAAATAATTGAGTTGTGTTTATAGCATTTTATAAAATAACTGACAATAATTCTAAAAACCAAAGTTTTAGATTGTTTTTTAAGAATCCTATGTTTTAAACATTTTCCTTCGAACGTAGTAGGATACCTTAACTGAAACTGGAACTCCAAATCCATTGCCATCTGCGAATACCAAAATTAACTGGGACATAAGACTGGTAGAATCCAGTCTAAGCAAAAGGACAAGGGAAAGAAGGCTTGCAGGAACCATTTCATCAATTATTCCGAACCCCTTGGGACGCGTCACGTCCGGCACGCCACGATTGCAGCACAAGTCCTCTTCCTAACGGCGGTAATTGGTTTCAATCGGATACAACCTGTGAAGTTAGGATGCGGGACTTCCATTTCACTCTGCGATACGGACACCGCGTGGAGGAAATGGACTTAAATTGGCTTACCACGACTCTATTACTATTTGCTGGCACACTGTCTTGCGCAATTTGATTAACGCCTGCCTGCATTATTTAAATGTGAGGGAATGGTGGCGGTTAAATGAATTGTAGAATTTATCCGAAAGTAGAATTGTTTCGGTGAAGTTGGATGTGATTGCAGTGGCGGGTAAATTGCGTTGTTAAGTATCTGGTTAGGCCTTTTAAAGCCTTTTTGAATTTTCTAAACTTTGTTAAGGTATCCAACTACGTTAGAAACACTGGTTATCGACCACATTGGTTAATGTTTTTATTGTTACTTCGTGTCGTTTAAACCACCCTCTTTCCAAAAATGTTTATCTTTTCTTGGAAAAGGAAGGGCTGACCTATCATTCGGGCTCATATATTTTTCAACTAAAATTTGTCTGTCACTTCAATTTCCTGAAACCTTTAATTTTCGTAAAAATTCCCCACCGCTAACCTGATACCTCTAAAACCAATAGAGGTATTTACATAAAATTTTCAGCGTGTGCTTTAAATATTATGGACAATAAAATAAACCAAAAGTTTTATTTTTAATGAAATACTTTTTTATTTACAGCTGTTTTTAGAAAAATTAAGCAGTAAATTTATGGAAAAATGCATATATACGTATATTTTTACCCATAACCTCTTTGCAACTCAAAAATTTCTTATATTTTGATTCGTTTGATTCATCATTATATTCTATAACTTGTATACAAAGAAAAATATGATTGCTGTATTACAATATTGTATGGAGTGTTAATCGTTCTGGTTAAATTTCATTAGAATTTACTACAAAATGCTCTATTTCTCAAAATATATTTTCAAATAATTTTATAATAATTTTGCTTTATAATTGACAAAGTTCTTTAAAAAAAAATCATATATTTTCCTTCCAATGTAGTCCGATACCTTAATTATTGTTTTAAATTAATTTATTCACCTATAGATTAGTTTAGTTTTATTGATGTCTCATTTTCAAGCAACACGAGAGCTATTTTGTGACGGATCTCGTAACTTTAAACTGCAGTCAGATGGCGAGAATCACACATGATCTGGTACACACACCTCTCTCCAAATTTCTACACCATATCAGTGGGAGTACTTTTTACCCCCTGAGGGTTGAAAGTGCACCGGACACCCTAACGTGACGGTTCTTCGGTGTAATCAGATCTCAAACCTGAAACTCACCGGTTTCGAAGCCGAGACCTTACCACCAGGCCACTACTGTTCATATCACTTATACTGTTGTTCTCACTTGTCAATGACAAGCCCACTGATGAAGTTAGCGATTTTAAGCCAAGTTTCCTCAGTATGTTCTGAGAATTGAGGGCAAAAGTCTGACTTCTAGCTCATGTGACGATGACAATCCCCCATTCGCTTACAAAACCCCTTTTTGAGGGAACGAGGGGCTTTTTCACACATCTCACATATAGAATACAGGGTAAAGAACAACCCTTCCCAAACCAGGACTGGAACCTGGGACACCCAGATCACCGGAAAGACGAATTACCCCAGGGTCAGGATGCCTTCTCATTTGCTTATAGAAGTAATATAGACGGAAGTAAATAGTATTACGCAGCCAAGTCTAGTAAAGCTGCATACAATACAATAAGCTAATGCTTATGTGGTATTGAAATTTAATACTTATATTTTTGTTTTAGTTAATAGAATACTAAGCAAATTTTTACTATCGAATAATGTTCGGTGGAGTTATCAAGTAAAAGTTTTCAATAAATTTATTACTAGTAAAGAAAAATGTCCTGAACGATTTCAGAACCTAAAGTCAAATCGTTCAAATGCAGAGATTCCATTGTAACTACTATCCTATATTTAATCTTCCTGAATTTCATAATAATTTATAAATAATTATGCATTATATTCTTATAACATAAATGATGATTACAATGTCATTTAGTTTTTTAGGGTGCGTATAATTATGTAGTATTAATTAAATTCTTCTATGAATATACCTTTTAAAGGTTTTAGCAAATAGATTTTTACTTTATTATTAGCTATCTATTGAATTATAAGAAGATTGTTCGAGGAAAAGTGAAAATAATTTACAATGATTTTGACAATGTGTTTCACAGTTTGATAAACAGATAAAAATTTTGTGTGTTTCAATAATCATTGTCCATTACTTAATCAAATACTTTAAGTTGTATACTTGCTATTATAAAACATGCATAAGTTCCTTACATAATTTAAATATTTTTTTTCTCTAAGTGGTTAGACTTAATAACAATTTGGGACTCTTGATCACGAATCCTGAACTTTTGAAATTTTGAAGTATGTGTTTAAATGCATACTTGATAACATCTGGGAAACGATAAAGAAGTGTCAAAATTTGGAGTAGATAATGCCAGATCTATTTAATGCCTTTCCAAAGATATTGGTCACACGGGGGGCACCTTGTAATAGAGGATGAGAGGCTTCCGGCATAGTAGTTGATTTTTTCTATCCTTGTGGGTACACGAAAAGGCAGGTATCATCTACCTTCCATCGATGAAAGGACGTACTTCCTTAGGAAAGGGTTTCACCGTGGAGAATTATGAACCATAGGACCTCACCATAGTTCCTGCCAGTATTGCTCATGCGGCTGTCCAGACATTCAAGTTTTTTCATACGGGTAGGAGTAGTCAGTCTGTGATTCCCTGGATATCGAAAAAATTCATTGATATTGTTAAAATCTTCTTTCCATTACGTAATAAATAATAGGATTTTAAGCCATGTAGCAATTAGTATAGTCTGCGACCATATACCAGAATTTTTCAACTTAACGTATTATACAGTACAGCCAAAATTTACTTCATTTTTTTACTGTGTTATTTTTTATAACGACAAATATAACACGCAATATAATGTTTTGATGATGTCTTGTCCATGTTTCCGCGGAAAAGGGTTGCAGTGGCTTCTGAGGGTAAAGCTCCCTGAGCACCCAGAGGGCAGAAGTCTGACTTCTAGCTCAAATGAAGGTGACACACACTCATTCGCTTTCACAACCCCTTTTTACAAGGAGACACATTCATACATCTTATAGATAGAACACAGAACAACCATACCCGAACCGGTACTCGAACCCGGGACGGCCAGATCACGGGGAAGATACGCTACCCCTATGCCAGGACGCCGGCTATATAATGTTATGAAAATAGTATATTAATTTCACAGAGCAACGTTTGGCAGAAATTAAATTCAAATTTTTCTTACATTTATAATTACCTGCTTAACTGTTTTGCCCGATGTGGATCAATTTCTCGAATTTTGATAGTTGTGAGCAAAAAACAAAGCATTCATAACAATTGTAATTCAATATTAAAATAACTTCGGTTCATAGATCAGTCAAGTATTCAATGGATTTCTAATTGAATCAAAATTGGAAAATATTCCCAAAATAGAAGATGTCGTCTTATTAGGTAATAAAGAAAATAAACCAGTTAAGGGGTTTAAAACATTAACCGCTTTTTTGTAGGAATAATTAAAGCTTTTTAAAATTAGTCATAGTATATTCCATTAAGATAGAAAATATTTTTTTTTCTCTTTTTTTACATTTTAATACTTAACAACTTAAAAACTCTATTTAACAATATTTTAATGCATGGTAATAGCTAAAGCTGAGCTACCTAATATAATCTTGCTAAGATTTATAATTTACTGCTCAATATCATTTCCTATTAGCGCTAACATTGAATGAGCTCTAAATGGCAATCTAAGCATGCTCCACACTCCTAGTTCAGGGAATAAGATATCCACACACTACGTCTATATCAAACCTTTTGTGAATATAGCCAGTATAATGTGTACTTATGGCTTCTGATTACTTCAACGACGCAAACAACTATCCCTCCCTTTCTATACCAATAAGTCAGGAACATTAATGCATAAACCCAGAATACTCGAATGCTTCAACACAGGCATAACTCAACCTCTCTCTCTCAGACGTGGCTCTCAATCTCCTTCACACACAGTTTGCGAATTGTGTTCGTTGCTCCAAAACGATATTGGTCCTTCCTGGACCTAAATCAACCTTAATATATATCTCAGAGGCAGAACAATATCGTCCACTATTCTTGTATGTAGACAACAATCCCAAAGTTCAAACCGAAGGAGCACATTTTAATCTCCAAAACGACCGCCATTGTTAAGCCCGTTGGCGACCATTGTGAAGTCTGGCGGCGTTGAAATTACCACCAGTTTACAAGGAGCCCTGTAGAGAGAGAAGCCGAATTCAAGCCACTCATTGCCAAAGGCAGTTGCTACTAATCTAATTTTATGAGAGCTATTTTGTCCAACTTCGCCTTTTCCTAATGGGCGATGGCGTGGTGCAAAGACGTGTGTGGCTTAGTTTACCTTAATTGATGAATTTCACGTCAACTGGCTGGCTATTAGATTACCAGAAGCTCGTTTGTTGTAGGTGGGAGAAGGAAAGGCACCAGAAGGGAGAAGGAGGTGGGAGGGGCCTGATGCTACCCGTTATTCGTGTATATTGCATTCATTAGCAGGAGGAAAATTTTCTGCCAGAGACATCAATTGATATGCTTCTGCCAAGAGCATTTGTTGACTCTCCTTTTCATCAGATGTTTTGTTATTTTAATCAGCTCATTTTCATCAGATGTTGCCAGGACTGTTGGTTGCAGGATAGATATACTTGGTTGCTTTGGTTCGGTTCGTTGGGATTATTTGCTAGGAGAAATAAAAATATCATCCCTCCCCTGCTGCTTCCTTGCTTGTAATCTAATAAATGAAATTCGCAAGGTTCATTTAAATATTGGATTTCATGCATATGTCATTGAATTAATTGCTTTTATTTGCTCTTTACGACTTTCAGGGATAAAAGGAAAGTGCGATTTTCTAATTTGCACTAAAGATATTATTCCTTTAGAAATGTGCTGGAATAAGATTATATGGTTCGAAAAAATATACTGATCTGTACTAGAATGTAATTATAACATATAAATGGTCAGTATCAAAATAGAGTATTTTTTTTATTTTGTATTTATATTTTTAAATCTATTAATAAATGTAATCGTGAAATCTTAGGTAAATAGTGAAACTCAAATATATGATAAATAGACACAGCTACATAAATACATCCACGTAGTTGATTATGATATATTACTCTTATTTAATCTTCTGTAAACCAATAAATATTTTTATTTAACGAATTCTTCTGTTATCTAAATCCCAATTACTATGTAATTATTTAAACCAATCCCTTTTATCATGTAAGTACAGGATTATTCTATAAGTGGTTTGAGCACTAAAGAGGTTTACTTAATCATATTAAGAAGCTTGAAAATTCTAAGAGACATCGGCAACTCATCGGAACTTTAAATTAAGACGTTAGCCATAGATAAATTAATTAAATTGGTTAAACTTTCTTAATTTAAATATAAGCACTAGAAAAATTTGCTTGAAAATATGCTTGAAATTAATACCACTAGAAAATTGTGTTGAAAGTAATTAATAAGAAGTGGATCTGACTTTATGAAGTGAGGAACATATTTACAAATAATTTAGATTTTTTTTTTATTTTAAAAGTATAATGAATTAAAAAAATTTTAAAAATGTAATGTTCTAATCTTATTTTTCTCGTTTCCTTACCCAATTCTCACTCTAATTTTGTTCTCCATGATGCATTAAAAGGATACCAATGTAGATATTACAATTCTTCTTTCCTTTCGAGCTAAAATTTGGAACTGATCATCAAAATTGATGTACAGACCACACATTGAAATGAATTTCTTCAATTTGTACTTTTGAGATATGGTAATGACGAACATCAGAATAGATGAATGAGAAGCAGCCAATTCTTCTACGATTGGAACTGATCTACAAATTTGGTGACAAGACCACATATCGAAATGAATTTCTTCAATTTGTACTTTTGTGTTATGTTAATGACGTACATCGAAAAAGATGGACTGAAAAGCAGCAAACTCTTATGCAGATTGGACTGATCTACAAATTTGGTAACAAGATCACATATTGAATTAAATTTGCTTATTTTATTGTGTTTTTGAATTATTTTTATCACATACTATTGAATCGATGGACCAAGAGTCAGCCAATTCATCTGGGTTGACTGTCTTCTAGAGTTTGAAAAAAACATATTTTCTCGTTATAATAAATATTCACATTGCTATCCCAGACGTTGCTATAACAGACAAAATGTCTAAATCCAATTGAATGTATGGATGGATGAATTTTGTTTCAATCGGAGAGGAAATCAGCAATTTTGGAGGAATGATTACATGCAAGCTTTATCCGTCTACTACTCGTTATGTGGTTTCCCTTACCCCTTCGGAGGCGTGGAGATTTATCATGTGACAAAATCATGAGAATAAGTCTTTTAACAATTCTATTGCTTCGAAAAGAGATTAATTTAAATTAACTCAATTTGTATTTTCTGGCAATGGCAGACAGAAAACATGAAGCCTGTCTGCCACATTCTGGTTATACAATTAAAATGACTCAGATTAGTGAGATTCATTTGGAAGTATTTATGCAATCTGTTGACGGTCAAACCTTAAATTGAATTTTACCCAATTTTTGCCATTATTGTGTTTTAGCTTTTGTGCTATGAGATCTTGACTCAAATAAATATTATTATTTTAATCTTATGACTCTAAACTATTTATTGAATTTTTATCTTCTTGAATATTTATTTGTTTTTGAACTTTTTAAGATTGTTTTTTTTTTCTCTAGTTATCTATATTGAGCACAAGTAATGAGTTTTTTATGGCAATTCTTTTTACCAAATGTCATTAGTAAAAGAATAACCAATTTTTCTTCATTTCACTCAATAAATTTTATATTCTATCATTTAACTTGATTTGGAGATTGGAAATTTGGATGAAAACAATTTATTTTTCTATCAGCAAGGTTTTTTTATAGCTCCCATTTTTTTAACAATTTAATACTGTAATTTATTGAGAAGAAAGATGGTATATTTAAAACTTGTGTTTATTTGTCTATTGATTTTTTACGGATTCATAATGTTGAATAAAATGATATATAAGTGCATGGATCGTGAAGCGTAAAAAATATTTTATCAGCAAATACTCATTCAATACTACAATCTGATTTCTTTTTTCTTATTTTTGACATTCAGTTTTCAACTTAGCTTGAAATAATTATAATTATTCAAAAAAGTTTTTTAGTTAAAAGTTAAAATTTTTAGTTGATATCAGAACTCAATGTTTTCCATCACAAGTTATATATATCTATGATTTTTCACATTCAGCAATTAAAAAAAACTAAAAAATATTATTTTAAACATTGGTTCTTTTAATATTCAACTATGGAAAGAGTTTTACTAAGAATACTTAGGCTGAAACACTAAAATATAAACTATGTATCTTCTACCTCTCATAACAATTTTTAGACTCGGGAATACGAAAATGTATTTATCCGCAAACTTAATTTCAACCTTAACCAGAACCACAAAAGTCCAGACGTCTGCATAAAATTCCTAAACCTTATTCCTCTAAAAATTCCTAAACCTTATTCCTCTAAAAATTCCTAAATCTTTAGCTCAGCAAAAGCCCGTGAGACATAAGCTCCTTCAATAATACGAATGGCTGAACGAAACCATAAAAAAGCGCAAAAATTGTTACCGATTCGGGCCCATAAAGATCATCGTAAACTTCAGGACGCAATTTCCGTGTAATCTGTCTAGATGACTCATCTTGAAATAAAGTGAGATGGACTAATATGCCTCCTTCACATAAAACTGTGGAGAAGTGACACGATTATCGGAGATATCGTATTGCTGTGACGTGACAATGAGAACTCCGACGCTCGAATTTGCTCCATGCTGCATTTGCCAGGCTCTTCGATGCGTCAATGGTAATTTCTAAGCAGAATATTTTTCCATATAGTCTGAGGAAATTCCAAGTACCGACAAATCAAAATAAAATCAAATTAGGCACATTCCTTGCTTCGTATCATTTAATGAAACGATCTTGGTTTTAAAACTCGTTTCTTCAGCGACGAAATGTCATTCAAAACAACAAAAGTCTGCTTAATTTAAAAATTCTCGGGGAGATCGTCAGTGTGACAAGAAGAAAACGACAACTAGCTTGAACACATTTATATTGTTTAAGTGTCTTTGAGATTTTCGTCTGTTTAAGAATGAAATGACAGAAATGGACAAGAATTTAATGTTTTTTTCAAAAGAGAAATATTCGATGGCATTTTGTTTTAAAAAAAATTCTCGTATATTATTCGACAAATAGGTTACTCCATGATTGCTTTTGAATTAAACGTAATTCATATCTTAAAAACACACTTTTATAGTCAAGGGTCAGCCAACTTCAACAACTCATTCTTAAGAAATATTGGTGTAAATCTGTAAAATCAAAGTAATCTTGTAAATTGTTTAATATTTTCAAGATATTTAACTTCTTGGGAATCATCATTTAATAAAATGACGTTAGAATATATTATCTGTTAATGGCGTATTCAAATGAAATGATTCGATTATAAATAGAAAGCATATTTTATTTCTCTCATAATGTGTGCTAGTTTCAACCAGTTTCAGAATTCTGTGCTAATCTTATAAATTTATTCTTTTTTTAAAAAAAGGGGCGATTTTGAATCATTTTTCTGAATTTTTTAAAGTTTTTATTTAAGAAGTCCGTGAAAACTGTAAGAATGGATTTGGAGGAATCTATGACTAGAGAGTATTAGCTTGAATTTGAGGTATTCTCTGAAATGTGCACTTGTTATTTTTACATTAGATCTAATATATCTAGTATTTTTTTTATCAAAATGCTCCTTATTATGTGTTTTTAAATTTTTAGAAATCTTACAAAGATATTTCTGTAAGAATTAACGTATAATTGTAATTCATTTTAAAATATTTCAGTTTTAATGTTTCATTACGTGTGGATATGTATTAAGGTGATGGTATGTATTTTAATCAGCGACATCTACTGGTAAACATACGACGTACCTATATAGAAGATGATGGTTTTGTTTTTTACTCAATTACTGTTTCTTTATTGTTATCAGTTTGAAAGTTTTCCGCTTCGTTTTCGCCAAACGCAGATCCTCCAGAAATAGAAACTTTCCATCAAGTATATGTGTTTGAGCTGTCGAATATTAATTCAGCTACCATTATCGAATGCTTGAAAATGCTCCTTATTGGAATACCTTTTACATTTTGAGATATCTTACAAAGGAAACTAATTTCATTCTATTAGAAGTAACATATAATCATAATTGATTGCAAAATATTTATGTTCTAATATTTTATTTCCATCGTAATGTATTTAGAATCTACATATTTAGATAAACCAAAAGGAAATAAATGTACCTAATTCGCGCCAGAAATATTTGCCATTTGCAGAAACTCCCGAAATAGAAACTTTCCTTCAAGGAAATGCACTCGCGCTGCCGAAATCTAACTCAGTTATTATCGAATATTTGAAAACCTTTGACAATTTGAGATATCTTATGACAAAGGCATCTATTTTCATTCAGTTGGAGTTAACATATATTCATAATTGAAAATACTCTAGTTCTAGTGTGTTCGTTCTGTGCGGATATGTTTTAGGTGCTTTATGTATTTTAATCAGCGACATCTATTGGTAACATACGGAGTTTTTATATAAACGACAATGGTTTTGAGTTTTACCAATTTACTATTACATTATAGTTATTATTTTTTTTAAAATTCCGTCTAGTATTACTGAATTGTCCAATGTATAAAGATCCCAACTAAGGTCCTGAGTGCTTCATTGCTTTTCTTCTTGTTTGATTTGAAGAAATCTGTTGTCGAACCTCATCAGACACTTTTAGAAGCTTCTGGTGATACTGCTATGACATATCCCAACTGTCTTTTTGTTTCAACGATTAAAGAGTGGCAATTTCAATGGCTTGAAGGTAAAAAAAATTCGAAGGCTAGTAATTGCAATACTTATTGGACAAAAAGTGTTGGAAATGTTGGTAAATATTTTGATTGATTGATATTATACCAATCTTTCTCATTAAATGAATTTTTAAAGAGAAAAAATGATCAAACTACATGTAGGTACCTAATATTTATAATGTACATCTTCAAATAAATCGAAACGAAGTGAATGTACCGAATTCGCGTCAGAAAAGCCTGATACCATTTGCAGAAACTCCCGAAATAGAAACCCTTTCCATCAAGGAGATGCGTTTGTGCTGTAGAATACTAACTCAGTTATCATTATCGAGGCATTTGACTGATACATCTATTCCGTGAAATCGATTTAAGATTTGTTTCGTCGGAGAAATCCATTAGAGAGTTAAGTTGATAAAAATGGACGCGCGACTTCTTTCACTCCAAGAAGGGGTCAAACCCATTAGGGACGAAGATGCACTAAATTATTTCTTCTTTTAATCACTGAAGAGCCCGGGACTCCTCAGCGGTGGACCTTTGATTCAATTTCCTTAGAAGCATGGATTGCTGTAATTTTATTGGCAGCTGAGGGAGTTCGTCAGTGCCTTCGAGTCTGGTGGAATTTGAGTTCATCAGTTTGATGGAAGAGCTGTGTCCGCCGGGCATTAAAAAGTGGATCCACCGGCTGGAGACATAGCTCTACTGAAATGAAGAGTTACTCGCCCGCTGATGGAAAAGAAAGAAAAGGAAAAATTGATTGAGAATCCCACTGTTTGATTAGTTTCTGTTAATGGAATTTTACTTACTCGGAGCTGAATTTTGTATGCGTATGTCCATGACTTCTTATCCGGCAATCAATTGGATAGTCCAGTAATGCATTATCTTAAAGAAAATTGACAGTTTAAGTAAATGAAAAGTAAGAAAAATTTAATATTTTCAATTGTGTTACAAATTAGAGCAGCAGTGAAAGGATTTTTATAATTTATCAGCTATTCATCTCCATTTATCATTTATTTTTGCTGTCTATCAAAATGCCCCTAATTTTTTTCCGATTTCTAATGTGAAATGAATACACAATATTTATAACTTAAAATATTATTTATTATGTAATATAAGAATCCTTTTGCTTTGTTGCCTTCTTTCATCCATCAAGAAACCTCATTTTGCCTTCTTTCAAAATTGTTGTGTTTTCAACAAGAAATAATCCTCGAAGTGCACTTTTATATCGCCGTTGGATTTTTATTTCACGATGAGAATTTTTAACTACAGACAGAAGTAATAATCAGATGGAATTAGATCAGGAGAGTATGCAGGATTTGGTAAAACCTCCCAATCAAACTGTAAGAACCTTTCTCTCTCTCTCTGTGTGTGTGTGTGTGTGTGTGTGTGTGTGTGTGTGTGTGTGTGTGT
>JAPMOQ010059770.1:4097009-4148229 GCA_026543055.1 Argiope trifasciata
GTGTGTGTGTGTGTGTGTGTGTGTGTGTGTGTGTGTGTGTGTGTGTGATTTTGCCATGGCAGTTTTTAATTGATGACAAAATTTTGTAAAATCAATTATTTTACCATGAGAAAAAAGCTCGTAGAAAATTCCGCCTTTCTAATCCCATCAAATGAACAAAATAACTTTTTTGGATGTAGTCCAGGCTTTGCAAAAGTAAAAGAGCTTTGGTACGAGTAAATCGACGCAATAGATACGGCCTGCCTGTTTGCACAAGGCAGATAAAGCCACTCATAGCGCTATGAGAAAGAAACTTTTACCTTATATTTGTTAGTACTTACAATATTATTTGATACTGCAAGCATCAATTAAAGACAAGTAGTAAAATCTAAAATATACTGAGATGAAAGACTTTGCAAATGAACCAGCTCCTCATGCACAAAATCGTTACTTTCATTTTTAACTTCTTCAATAAACCATTTCAAATTTAGCTTAAGACACAGAAAGTTCACCTCCTACTGGTTCGATGGGGAGCTTTTAACAATTATTCTGTAATTTAATAAGCACTATTTACAGGCATTATAACTTAAGTACGTTCCTTAATAATAGTGTTGATATCCCCTGAAAAGTCTAGATGTTACTACCGAAGAGCTATGTAAATTATTATTTTATTGGTTTTAATTAAATAAAAAATTATATCTTTCAAATGTAACCCAATATTTAATAAATAATAATTAAATTTAATTTTTTTTGTCGTTTACTTTAAGCGATATTTAAGGGAGAGTATTGTAATTAATATCCACTCATCAACAGTAAAATCTTCATGAATATTTTTTCATAATGAAACTGATAATTTAAATAGACAGCTTCAAAATATATGCCTGCCTTGTCAAAATATATGTCATTCACGATAGCTTCTTTCTACAATTAAATTTTGTTTTCTTTAATGTTGTTATACATACTGAGATTTCCCTGCATTTACAGTAATTTTTAGGCTGTTACATATATACAAGTAAACCAGAATATATCTACGTGTAAATGATACAACAATCTGATTGAAAAAATAATCGGAATAAAGCAGGTTGAAAAAAATTTTATTGTTTAAATTTAACATAAAAAGAGGCAATCAAATTACGAAATCGTAATAACGAAAAACGTTTTTTCGTTAACTTTTTTTATTAACATTTACAACTTTGAACTGCAACAATGGGAGCATTTTTTATTCATTGTAGATTGGTAAATAGATATAACTATTAATTCAAAGCAATATGATTTAAAAATCAGTAAAGATCATATCTTGATTCTAACCATTCTAAATTTAAATTGCTGAGAATGAATCTTTAGATGGACAAAAATCCGAAAACAATCCGTTTACATATCCTTAATCATGTAATAAAATCACTATAATATGCATTTACTACTTTTACTAACTCCAGCAACTTTAAAGTCCGATAAATTAGCAAGAACTCATTAAAATTAATCTATAGTGTCTATAGTAAATATTATTACAAACTGTACCTAATTATATTAAATATACAATTAATTTCGAAAAATACCATCATGAAACTGCAATGCCTCTTCCTAACACACTTGTATCGTAGTTAGAAAGACAGATTTAAAGAAATCGTTATTAGATGCAGAATAGAAGATTAAATGAAACTATCTTGATGAATATTTTGAAACTTGGTGGTAAATGTGATTTTCACGATAAAAGCGAAGGTTGTGATGAAAAAAAAAAACGGTGGCCCCATCCAAGATATGATATCTGGAAATTCTCAATATGCCACGCAAAGTCATGCGTGTCGTATAGTTAAACTATAAATGCTAGAAATTGAAAGACGATGATGTCTGTAATCACTTACTGTTAACTGTGTTTCTGTCTGATTGTGTAGTTAGGGTTCAAAATTGATGTTCCATTAAGTACATCTTGAATGAGTTTTTATTACTTGTGTTCCACTTTTAGAATATTCGTAGAATAAGGCGTCTTTATATTCAGCGTATCGGACGTTTTTCGCCACATATCCACCGAGCGATTTCAGCAACAAAATTCAAATTCCTAACATTTCTGTCGCTTCGAGATCTTCAAAACTCAATGTAAAATGGCTTATTTTTATACTTTTCTTTCGCCTTCTGAAAACGATGGACTATAAGATGTACTCGAATGCTATATAGTCCAACACTATTGAGAATTTATTGCACATTATACAAACGTTTCAGTGCTCTAAATGGCGAGGTTTTTTTTTTATCTCTGGTTTAATAATACAATATAAATATCTACCGGTTTCTCTTTAACAAATAATTCTCCTATTATAATATTTTTTTCAATCGAAAAGCGTTCATTTTAAATAATACAATGAAAACAAAAACTGAATATTTTGGGATAATGAATAAAGTCATTGAAAAAAAACCAATCTATTTATCATACAATTACATTTGGTTTCAAAAAAAGCATCAAAGCACACAAGACTTTCTATTGATAATGGCAATTTGTTTGAAAATTATTAATTCGTGACATTTTTTTTTACCTGACAAATCGTAACTCAGACGCCAGTTTCAATGACAGCTCAGCTTCTGCATCGAGGGAAAAAAATTAAGTGTGTACACACATAAAAAAGCAAAAGATGAGCCGAGACAGACGTTGGATGTTTGCCAATTCTGCCCCAACGGCAGCAAACAAAAGTATGTTTGCATTTCCTTTGGGAGTCTTTTAACTCATAAATCACCTTTTTTTTCATGTTAGAAGCGTTACCTTCATAATACGAATGCTGGTTCCACAGTGGAATATTTGTGTTCAGTCTATTTCGCAAATTAAGATAACATTTGCCCACATTGTAGACAAATGCATTAAATCTGTGGAAATAACTTTTGGAGACATCTAAATGACGGTAAACGGTCGAAAAACATGATCATAACTCTAGTCTAGAAAATATAGAGCTCTATATTTCTTCTCTCGGGAATATAGAGAAAGATGACTAATAAGAAAAATACTTCGCAAATTAAGATAGCATTTGTCCTCACTGTAGATAAATGCATCTAATCTGTGGAAATAACTTTTGGAGACATCTAAATGACGTTAAAGGGCAAAAAAACATGATCATAATCCTAGCCTATAAAATATAGAAATCTATATACTTGCCTTGGAATATGCCTAGTGAAAAAAACCAATTCCCTTTTAAAGTAATATCACTGAAATAATCTTTATTTTCTCACATACGAATAAAACATCGCAACCATCAAAAATGCATACTCGAGATTTTGACGAATTTTTAGGTTTTAGACTTTGCTGAGTTCGAATATAATATTGTTAGAATTATGTGTATCCGCCTGTGAAGACAATAACTCAAAACCGCTTTGTCATAAATGGATTAAATTTTGTTTGTGATCTGTACATTCTATTTGCTGATTTTCTTTAAAAATTTGAATGAAATCAGTTAATATTAAATTTATCTACCTAGTGGAATGTAAGTGAGCATGATACGTAACAACGAAACTAAAATGTTTATATATATAATTTAAAATAATCAATTTAAGGATTATTTTTTGTATCTGTATACATATGCATGTGAATACGAAAACAGTACGTACTAAATTGAGGCCGTATCCATTTAAGAATTGCCTTTTGTCCATATCTGCATTCATAAGCATGTAAATGTGAATAAAGTATGTATCAGATTAGAATTATATATATTTACGGATTGATCTTTTGTCTGTAATTGCGTTCACATGCATGTAAATGTGAATGCAGTATGTATCATATTAGAACCATATGTATGTTTAGACTGATCTTTGTATGGATCTGCATTCATATGAATGTAAATACGATTACATCATGTATCAGATAAAAACCCTATATCTTTACGAATTGACCTTTTGTCTGTATCTGAATTTATATTCATGGAAATGCGAATACAGAATTTATCAAATTAAACATATTTATTTATGGATTAACTTTTTTTAAATCTGCATTCATACGCAACTAAATGAGAGATCAAAAATTCAATGCGTTAACAGAATTAAAGGGATAAAAAGATGTGACTGCACAAAATTTTGTAATTAAAATTATTTTCTAAGAATTTTAACAATGGCTTGCAAAATACATAATTGGTATTTTTCATTATACAAAACATAAAATGAGAAAATGAGAAACACCCAGAATAACATTTTTAAAAAACCTTAGCTTGTAATGTATAAAATCTCGAATGCTTGAATAGAGGGGAAAGCTGTTTCCATCTTTATTAAAAAGTGTGTCAGAAATTTTCGACAAGATCACTTACTCTGCTTGCTTATGATGTGCTGCAACGAGTCTTGAAATCAATTACGCTGTTTCACCCTAACTTAAGCCAGATATTCAAGAAAACTTTGTATCCGCTCCTAACACAATCTCCTGTTAAGTTAATCGTCATTTAAGTGATTTATAAATGGAGCAAAACCACCTTCAAAGTACGCACTCCAGAAAATGCTGATTAGAGAGGTAATCTTAATAAATCTAGACTGTTCTAGTCTAAAGCATTTAGAGGAACGCTAGTCCTTGTATGAAAATGGACATCATTTGCCAGCTGTAATTACTGTTACGAGTTAGAATTATAATTTATTAATAATTATTTATATCAAAAATTTTTCTATCTTTATTTCGGAAATATTCCATTAATCTGCTCTATGTCTGTATTATCAATATTTAAAATATCGGAACCAAACCGAGAAAAAAGCTGAAGGTGTTACGTAAGCTAAAAGTTTAAACCAATATTTTTAATGGCATGTTAATTATGTGTTAGCTTTTTGTCATTTCGATTTTCTGTGACTTGATTTTTAAAGCAACTTTATTTCTGATCTTTGTAAGTAATAAAATTTCCTCAATGACTCCTTGTCATTTTTTTAAATAATAGTTTCATAATACAACATTTTACTAAACTGATAAAAATTTGCTATTCTTTTAAAAATGTACACAAGGTTACGGTAATTTGTAACAATTTATTTAATACAGACTCTTTATATTTATTTAATACAGATAATAATTAAACGTTATTTTTCATTTAGATCACAAACTTAAGAAAAGACAATTATCCCATCTTTTCACACATATGTGAGATATACTTCTGTAATTCAATAAACAAGAAACATTTTGAAAATAGTTACAAAAAATTATCACATGAACAAATCTATTAAAGTAGATTTTATTAAGATTGTTAAACTCTAGAGGTATAAGCATTTTGCATAGATTCTTGTTTCTTAATGGAAAACAACACTTTAACCATTTTATAACTAAAAGTATTGGCCTAGATGCATCTGAAATAAAACACTATATTTATATATTTTTCCTCTTTTCATGGTTCTATCATTTTCTGATTTCTGTAAAATTGTTTCAAAATTGTACCTTTAAATTTATCATTTGATTTATACCATTAATAGGTGGCTATCACCCTCTTTTAAAGAGCAGAGTTTTTTAGTGATTCTAATCAGAAATACTTAGAGCCAGTTCTGGTTGGCATACTTCATTGAAACTTGATTTATACATAATATGGGAAGGGAGAGAAATCTGCCAAAAATATATAATAGCTTAAATTTGGACTATTAGATGGCATTTTCAATGCAAACATAAAACGGTCACAATCAGTAAAGTAAAATCATTCTTCACAATGCCTTAAGATAAGAAGAGTCGATTTTTACTGGTTAAGTTAGTTCGTCTAATTACTCTGTAACAATATCAACATTTCAAAGCTTGCGAAAGTAGCTTATGTTGAGTAATAAATTGATAAGTTTCTTTATTAAGATTTAAACAGCTGATGATTTTGATGTGCTGTCAAAAAAAGATAGCGAAGCCCAGTTTTCAATGTTCTTTAACACATGCTGAGTGAGGCCGTGATTTTTCTTCCTCGTGGTCTACGTTTGAAGTTGCGATATTTTTTTTACAGTGGTATCCTTAAAAGACCCACGAGGTTTAAAATCTGCGCCGTCAAGATTCACAACAAAAATTTGGTATTGCTATTCCATTTATGTCTGTGATAGTCAATGGTAATTCATGGCCCTGAAATTTTTTTGTACACCAAATGAAGTGCATTTTATCCTAGTGCTGAATTTACTTGTATGAATATTCAGAACTGATGCATACATGGTGCTGCACATCAAACCTTTGTGTATGAACTGACTTTGAATTATTATATTCCTGCTTGATATAGTTTTACTTCTGATTTCATTTTTAGTCTCCTTTTTTTTAGGTGAGAACTCTTCAAAGGCTTAAAAGACATTCCACCAAGAGTAAAATGAGGTGCATTTTATCCCAGTGCTGAATTAACTTGTATGGATATTCAGAACAGTCACGTACGTCGTACTGCACATCAAAACCTTGTGTGCGAACGGACTTTCTATTTTTATATTGCTGCATGATATAATTTTACTTCAGATTTCATTCTTAGCCCATTTTTTTAGGCGTGCCCTCCTCAAAGGCTTAAAAAATATTAACAAGGATGCTCATTACTGTGAATTTGTGCAGCAGCAAATCATTCCTGGCTAAAAGAATATAAACTTTTTATAAATAGAAAGTTTATATTCTAAAGTTTATATTCTTATTTAAGACTAAAGCCTTAATCAAGATTGTATAATATCCTGTAATGGCCAAAGGTCATGGTTCTGCTTCATACTTGCTTTAGAGATAATCTGGCAATTCCGAAACGTGACTGCTTTTCATCCTCGTTCTCCAGACTTAAAAGGATGAATAAGTCTAAAGAACGAGATTTCTTATTGTAGCGATTCCAAAAAATTATACCATCGGAAAGAGATATGAACTCTGCTTCAATAGAAACCAAGAATAACAATCCGTGACTCAATGTCCCATTAGGAAATCGGGAAGTGATTTCCAAAAACATGAGAAACAGTAAAATAGCCCTTTTAGTGCGGATGATGAATATGTTGCTAGATAGTTGAGATAGTTTCTGCTTAAGAATTCTTTCATCTAAATAAATAATAGATTATGATCATTCTTCCGATGAGCCAATCTTTTAAAAATTTGAATTTCCCCGTGGATTATTGGGATGTATTACTTATTATATCTTCCCATGCATTGCAGTAAGAGCAATGAGCGTGATTTTATTCTCCATTTAAAAAAAGAAAAATATATTGTATACATCCTTATTCCATTACAAATATATACAGTTTGAAATAGAGATTTTGCATCAAATCATAATTTATAGATGAGCAATTCCAATTCTTGCCTACATATTGGACGTACTCAAATTACCACAAGTACCTACTTTTTAGCACCTGTGTGTTCTTCATGCCACACCAAATTGACAGTTAGTCATATTTTGATTGAATACCCAGCTTTTGACTCCCATCTCCACCATTTCTTCCACTTATAAAATGTATCTCTCCCAGAATTGCAGGGACGGAATTATCATCCAAACATGTTTCAATTTTCAATTGCTATACATCTTTTACTATACATTTAACTTAAACAATTTCCTTTTCAATTGTTTTTTTTTAAAACAAAGAAGTAATTTGTTTCTCTTCGTCTGTTTTAGCTTTTATACTTCAAAATACATAACTTTATACGAAGTTTTCAACATTAACAATGCTCTACCTTTTACCATAAGAATTTCGCAGGATAGCCAAGAATAGCCCTTTAGTCAAAACACCCAAATAAGCCAACCAACCATATATATATATTTTGTATTAACAAATATGAAAAAAATCCTTTTCAATAGATCTTGTATGCATATATACTCCGTTTACATATATTCCCTTCTGCCACGATATGGATGAGATCTGCAACCTCAAATTACATCCTCTTCCCATCCCAATCCTTTTCAATTCCTCGGTGCGAACATTATCAATGCACCTTGGCGAACGCCATCTCATCGGATGGGAATTTATGATCTCAGAAGCAAGCGCCATGCAGGACAGGTTCTGATAAATATTGGTTTGCATGGGATCGAAGTAATGATTTAGAATCGCGCACAGTTTGATGACAGTATCGATCAATCCGTCCGCACTCTGTCAACCCTGCCAAAGGCCCTGGGGACATCATCAGGGGCCCGAACCATAACCGGAGGCTCGTAAAGACGCTGGTTCCTGTTTACCCAGTCGCCGCCGCGGGCAGGTCCTGTTTATTCGATTTTGACTACTCTGTATGCGGCAGATCATGGAAACCGTCTGGCTCAGAGAGGAAACCAGAGAGTTCCCGGAATCTTTGGAAACGAGGAATTTAGTGGAATAAAATGGCAACGGAACAGAAAAATAAATTTTGTACACTTTAATTAAGTTAATTTTCTTTTATAAAAGCTCTGATACGGTGGAAAAATAGAATATTACCCTAGTAGCACATAAATATTGTATTATATTGTAAAACATTGATCTAAATTTTCAATATTGTTTAATATCATATAATATCGTGCAATATTAAACAATATTGTGGGACAGGCTGGGGTGCCTGGGTAATATAGAGAACAATAAATTTTGTTAGAATATTAACGTTAACTTCATGACATAAATGATGTAAAACGACTTTATACAAAGTAAATTATAAACTAAAGTATCTATACAGTCATGTTCATACCATGATATTTATTATTTTATTTCATTAAATAATGCACTTTAATTGAAATATTAAAATGAATACTTTTATTTAAATAGTAAATGAGAAATACTCAAATTCAGAATAATAATCAATTTAGAATGAGTTTTGAAAATATTTTTTAAGACTTTTGAAAAACTTTTAACTAATTAAATATGAAGTAAAATTTCAAAATGTTCTGAAAGTCAAAAAAAAAAGTTCCATATTATTTGAAAATTCAGTAAGCATTATAGAAAGACTATTATAGAAAGTAAATTAGAAATTCGATATACCATCTTATTCATACCATGAAATTTTTCATCTAAATATCAGACTTTAATATTAATATTAAAATATTAAAATGAATGAATTTCATCGGGTAGTAAATAATGAATTTTCAAACTTACAATAAATATCTAAGAGTTTTTTTAAATTTTTGTAAAAAAATTAATTAATTAAATATTAAGAAAAATTTTCAGGTTTTGGAAAATGCATTTTTTTTATTTATGTATCATTTTAATATTCCCAGGTAACCATTTTAATGATATCAAGTCAGTTATCTACATTTTTTTCTTAAATTCAATCAAGTTTTAAAATTTTTCAACTGTATTTTAAAACAATATTTTCCTTATTTTAATGAAACAGATTTTTAACTGCTGCTACAAATAATGAATGGCAATGAAAAATTATTAATATATAGAAAAACAGGTTTGTAAAGATATTAACGTAAACTTTGTGGTATAAATGACTAATTAAAAGACTATTATACAAGGTAAATTAGAAATTGAATTAACCATGCCACCATATTCATGCTAAGAAATATTGTTTTTTTCTTTTTAAATCATATCTGTGTTGAAATATTAAGATGAATGTCTTTAGCTGAATAGTAAATAATGAATATTGCAATTTAGAACTCTAATTAGCAATAGAATAATTAGCTTATTAGAAATTTCAAACTTTTATAACATTTCTTCAAATTAAATAAAGTTTCAAAATTTTCTTAAGATAAAAAAATATTTGCATAGTATTTTAAAACTCAATAATCATTTTTCAATGATATCAAGTGAGTTGTCTTCATTTTTTCCTTAATTTCAATTATCATTCTTATTTTTTTTTACAATATATTCCATATTTTGATGAAACTCAAATCATTTTAACTTTTGTTACAAGTAATAAATGGCAATGGAAAAATAGAACACTAATCTATAGAAAGAATAAGTTTTGTCAGAATATTGACAATAATCTTATGGTATAAAAATATATTAAACGACTTTTACGAAGTAAATTATAAATTAAAGTCCCTATACAACCATATTCATACCATGAAAATTATTTATTTTTTCATTTAAAAACTGCACCTTTATTAAAATATTATAATGAATGCTTATTTTTTATTTGAATATCAAATATTGAATATTCAAATTTAGAATAAAATTTAGAAATAGTTTAGAATGAATCTTAAAAATATTTTTTTTTTAAATTTTTGTAAAATTTTTTAACAAATTAAAGATTAAGTAAAATTCTAAAATTTTCTGGAAATAAAAAATTATTTGATTATAACTTTAAAATTTAACAAGTAGTGTTTTTAATGATATCAAGTGAGTTGTCATTATTTTTTTCTTAATTTCAATTAACTTTTTAAAACCTTTTTTATAATATTTTACAACACTATTTTCCTTATTTTATCGAAACTCAAATCTTTCTTAACTGTAGCTAGAAATAAAAAATGGCTATAGAGAAAAAGAACATAAAGTTAAAGAAATTTTTTATAAAGGTTATTAAAATCAATTTTTTGGTATAAAAGAGTAATTTAAAGACTATTATACAAAGTAAATTAGAAATTAAATTAGGTATGCGAAATATTCATAATACGAAATGTATTAGTTTTTTTTATTTTAAAATGAGATTTTAGTTGCAATATTAAAATGAATACATTTAATTGAATATTAACTAATGAATACTGAAATTTAGAGTGAATCTTGAAAATACTTCTTTTTAACTTTTGTAAAAATTTTAAATAATTAAGTATTTAGGGAAATTAATCTTGTATAAAGGATTATTTTAATGAATTTAACGAATAATTTGCTGTATTTCCTATTATTGCATTCAAATGGTGGCATAAAGGATTAATTTAAATATTGAATTTAAAGAACATTAAGTTTAATTTCAATTAAATATAATTTTACTTTCAATTAAGTTTAATTGAAAGTAAATTAGAAATTAAAACATCTGTACTGCCATATTCATGCAGTGAAGTTTATTTATTTTTCATTTAAAACTTACACTTTTTTGGAAAAATTATAATGAATGCTTTTAGTTAGATGGTAAATAATGAATATTCTCATTTAAAATAATGATCAAATTTAAAATAAATCCCAAAAATTTTGTTAATTTTATAAATTTTTTAATTAAACAAATATGAAGTAAAATTTCAAAACTTTCTGGAAATAATTTTTTGTATATTATTTTTAAATTCATTAACTCATTTTTAATGATATCAAGTGAATTGTCTTCATTTTTTCCTTAATTTCAATTAACTTTTAAAGATATTTTTAATTATATTTTATTATCATTTTAATGCAACCCAAATCATTTTAAACTGCTACAAACATCAGTTGTCAATGAAACAAAGAAACAATATATATAAAAAATTGGTAATAGTAATAACCTCAACTTTTGGTATAAAAGACTATTATACAATAAAATTTTGAAATCGAAATAGCTATATTTTCATATACATTTCGTCAAATGTTTTACTTTTGCATTAAAATACCATAAAATAATACAAGGAATGTTTTTAGTTCGGTTGTAAATTACGAATATTAAAGTTTTGATTAATAATCCAATTTACAAGAATTCCCAAAAATATTTTTTTACTTTATTATTAAATGAAATTTTGCTGTTTTTTTGGAAATGAAAAAAAAATCATTCACTTATTTTTTTTAAATTCATTTTTTAATGATATTATGTGAGTTATCTATATTTTTTCCTTAGATTCATAAACTTTTAAAGATATTTTTAATTATAATTTACAATAATATTTTTCCTATTTTAATAAAGCTCAAATCATTTTAATTGCTGCTACAAATAACAAAAGGCAATGGAGAAAAAGAATATTGATATAGGGAAAAACAAATTTTGTAAAAATATTGCAGACAACTATTAGTACAAAGGATGAAATTTTACAAAGATAATTTGAGATTAAAGTAGTAATATTTTCAAATGCCTATCGAAAAATGTATTACTTTTTCATTGAGAACATTTAATCTTTTTTGAGATATTAAAATGTACACCTTTATTATAAAGTAAATAAAGAATATTCAAATTTAGAATAATTTCTTATCGGTTTTTAATCCGGTATCAGGCATCGAAAATTTTCATCTGATTTAAAGGCATGTAAAAAAAATATCAAAAAATAATCTTATAACCACTTTATTAATCTATAGCTCTATGATTAAAGCTGAATTTATTATTATACAAACATCATTTAATTACCTGTTAGCAACTATTAATAGGTTGAAAAATGTCGTTTAGTTTTTTATATTTCCTAACTACAGTGCTATTAATTTTCTATTACTTTCTTAATGCTTTTGAAATTTCTCAGTAGAAATATGTAGTCTGCCTTGCCTAATAAGACCATTTATTCATTTTTATTTCACTCAACTTTCATTTTAACAAATATAATTATATATGTGTGCGTGTGTATTATAATAAATGTAATAATAAGGTGATTATGAGTAATTATCGATGGATATTCATAATCAACACAGATGATTAATCATAATCAACAATATGTTTTGTGATGACATGATGGTTATGAATAATCACTGGTAATTATACGTAATCACCAAGTTAATGACGCTTACAGTTACTTACTTACCTTTCAGCTAGTTAATTACTATATTGTCAAATAATTTAATACTATTTAGTTTTTAACTAGTGAATAAGCTTCAAAATCTATTAATTTTTATGAGAGGAAAGTATTACAATTACGTTATTGTAATGACACATCAAATTTCTTTGAACTTAGAGACCATTTTCTAAATTATAAAATTATTGAACTATTTATGGATAGAGGAATTGATATTACTACCATAAAATAAAGATTATGTTGAATGTCCATGCAAGCGTTATTAGAATATTAATAACTACAAGTAATAAAAAAGAATTTGCGAATGTATATTTGTGTTGATGCTCCACAGTATAGAAACACAGCCACCAAGTTTGATACAAATATGTTTTCGAGGGTGAGAATATGCACCTATAAGACAAAATTTTAAAATTTTTAATCAATTTTAATTAATTTAATTTTAAAGAAAATTTAGTCTTTTTTTTCTGAAAATTAAAGGTGAAAAATAATTTACATTAGAATAATTCAAAAATTAATTTTTATTCCTGATATCTATTGAGTTCTCAAAATTTGTTGCGTAATTTCAATGAATTTTTAAAAAAATATTTTAATGCCAATATTTTCCCTACCTTAATGAAACTCAAATTATTTTACTTGTTACTATAAATATCTTTGGATTTAATATTTTTTGCATTTTACTTCCACTTTTAATAAGATAATCAAGATATCTTTAGATTTACTTCATTTATTCCCTGTTAATCGGATTTTGTTCAAAGTTTTTATTTAATAATTTTTTTCTTTGGATTTTTGAAGAGTAAAGTTATAACTAACAATTACTCAGTCAACTACAGCTAAGTTTCATTTTCAACAAGGATGAAACAAATTTTTAAGTTAATTCCAATTTTTTAACATTTTTATTCTATCTATTAATATAATTTTATGCAAAATATATATTTTTACAAAATACAGCCTTGTCAGGTTGAAGATTTTTTTATTATTGCATGCTCATTTTTTATTGAATCAGATAAATTTTATTGATTAATCCTTTTAAATAAAACATAAATCATTAAAAATAGTCTGGAATATACACGAAACTTCAAACTAAATTATCCTAATCACTATTCCTATATTTTTGTGAGTATATTATGATTCAAAAAGCATGATATTAAAGCAGTTGACGTTTCTTCACTTCCAATTTAAAATTAAAGCTCACAAATTAAGTGAAACGGCAGTAAATTAGAACTGCGAAATGAATATGACTTCTCAAAACTTCTAAAATAGTCTGATCAAAATCTCAAGAATAAAAAACAAATTATTGAAGACGCCGTTACGATAATATTACCTATAAAATATTTATGCGAAGTTTCTACAAGCACTTAGGTCGGAAAACCGACTGATAAGGAACGACGTCTAGTATAATATATGTACATATCAGCAGTATTGTTTCAGACAGCAAGAACGAGTAGAAGATAACAGCTTGCATACAATAGTGTAATAATGTATATTCAGCGCAAAGGATGAGACATTGGTTTTGGCATTAGGTGAATAATAAATCCACGCGCACTATATAATGTCATTTATATAAGTTTATACAGAATGCTTTAATGGCATTTACTAAAATACCATACCATAGTTTAGATGTTACTCTGGAATAAAATATTATGGATATTAGAGGGGAAATGGGAAAATATTTTCTCGGGTTCCAGTTACCAGGAATAATGCACATTCAATAGTTATCAGCAAAAGCTAGCAGAACAAAGTCTTATTAAAGCTCCCTTTGGGGAACGCCCAGATTAATGATTGCTGGAAATGTCAATTAAATATTTTTATAACATATTTTTAATGACATCATCAGCAAAATGTATCAAAACTAAAAAATGTTGGTGAAAATATATAATTTAAATTATTTTAGATGCATTTTCTTAATTTTTCTATCTTGATTTTCATAAATCAGATGATAGACCAGTATTTTTAAATTTGACGTGCTTTAAAACTTTTAAGTCATTACTTGATTCTGAAGTAATTGCCAGTGCTACAAAATTTCTAACATTTTATTAAAAGCATGTTTTATACCGAGATCCGATTCCATTAAAATTCCACTGTGCTGCTACGATGGGAAAGTTTCTAGTGTGGACACCAGCTCAAGTATCATCCTCATCATCTGACTTTCGCACAAAATTACGTGATCAGCCTGAAGATTGCATTAATACTGTTTTCAACTGGAATGCTAATATAACTAAACTAATCTAAACTAAAACTGCTCGGGAGGGGAAAATAAAAGGAGTCTTCATATATTCATAATTTACCGGCATATCCACTTTGGTTCAGGCGTGTTTCTCTGTCAGTTATATTATTAATGAACAATAAAAGAATGCCTTTTGGAGATATTAGTATCAAAAATGAAAGCTATTTGAATTTTTTTTCAACAAATAAATATCCTAATTGACTTGTAAATATTATAAATGACTGGTTGTAGCTTGCAGTAACTGACACTTAATTTAAAAAAAAAAAGATGGTTAAAAACGAAGACAATACAATACCAAAAAATTGATAGTATTGAGAAAATAAGTTTTTGAATTTTAAGATTATCTACAATTCTTTTTTGAGCTGTAATTCAGAAATTTTCCTGAAGTTATTGCCTAAAAACACTAAACTTTTGTTTAAATGTTACCTCAAAACATCCTAATTATATTTTTTAAATCTTTTCAATTTATATATGAAAAAAGTTCTAGATTAAATGGTGTGGAGATTAAATGGTTTACATTAATCTTCACACCATTCTAGATTAAATGGTTTATATTAATCTCCACACTATTCTAGATTAAATGGTTTACATAAACACACACTCATTCATCTTCATTATTAATAGGCATGTCTATCATGGATAACAACTAAGGACCGACTGATTGTATAACGTAATTTGTTTACCTTTAAAATTCGTAAGTTCGCGTATAAGAGCAGAAAACATTGCGTGAGCTTTATTTCACCATCTGACATAGTTTCATCTGAAGTTGGGATAATGAAGAGTTTCTGTTTCAGAATTATAAATGATGCTGTTCAGAATTTCTTGAGTATTCTCCTTATCTTTACAATCTAATCAAAAGACATAATCTGATTTTATTCAAAATTAATGATGCAGAATATAGTCTTTACAGGTAAGATTATTGAATATTTGCTATCAATTTTATTACCTGCAATTAAAATAGAGCATTAGATTAGAATGATTAGCATAAAGGATTGAAATTTATACTGTTCGTGTCAACTGCTAAAACTTGCTTGCCAAGGTTTGATAAATTATATTAAGCCATTTACATTAACTTTCCATTATCTTCAAAATTAGTTAAAATATTTTCTGAAGCTGCATTTTAATCATTATAACTATGCATAGATATGAGCGTCATTCTTGGATTGAAATGCCTCATCTTGAAATAGATTGAATATAAAACTTTTTACCATTTTAAAGTTGGGAAAATTCAGCACTATAATGAAATAAGAAACATATATGTATGACTTTCAATCTCTTCTTTTCTTTTCTCTTTCAAAATGTAGTAGCATTCTTTTCCAAGAATTGAATGAGTTTTTAGAAAGATACCCATGGCAATATTACAAAAATATAAATGTTCTCAAGATAAAAATATAAGTACCATTTTTTATATTTCTTTTAAAAGAATATAGTGTTAAAGTATAAATTAACAGTAATATTTTTATTAGAAATACATTCTAAGCCTAAAAATATTTTCCGGAAAGCCTTCTTTAAATGTCAGGAGAGTAACAGTATGTTTGGTGACAATATTTTATCAAAGAATTTTTCTTTATTTATTATCATTTAAATTTTTCAACAATCGATGAATCAATCAATTGTTTATGTACAATTCAGACTTACAGTAAAATTATTTTACATATATGAAAAACTGAAAAAAACTAGAACAGTTTGTGTTATTAATTTCAGCATCGACTATGAGTAGCAATATACAAAAATATACGATCCAACAAAATATGCCATTCTACTAAGCTAACTTAAACTAATGTATGTTTCACATAATAATTAATTAATTTTATTATTTACAATGATGCTTCTTCAAATAAAATATTCTAATTTTTGGAAAAAGGAAATAAAATAGTATTTACAACATTTTTCTATTATGTGCTAATATATTTTAAACATATTAGGGCTAAATTAATGAAATTTTTAGTTCAAATTATTTCTTAACGTTAAGGAAGCTAAGCAAGTAATTCCCAGATATGGAAATTACTGCCCTATGAAACCTAAACTAACTAAAAAAGAAGAAGCTATATGTTTTGTGTAATTTGTTTAGTGATACTAAATTGCTCCTTATCGGCACTAATTTCTTATTTATCAACATTTATACTGTAACTGGTAAAACGTTTTTTTTATCGGAACCTATTCTGTTATCGATACTAAACTGTTTTTTATCGCCACTTGTTATCATAAAATCAGTGTCACAGGCGAAATCGAAGCAGAACTAAGGGAAGCTCCATCCATTTTAATTTAAATATTTTATAAAATAGGACAAAGTTAAGAAACTCATTAATTTTTCTTGTTACTCTGCAATACTAACAACATACTATTTAATACAGCAGTTGAGATTTTAAAAAACCGGATGGTGCATAAACAAAAACTATCAGGATCTACAGGATTACAGAATAATTTATTACTTAAATTTACAACCCGATCACTGAAAATAAGCTCATCTGATATAAATAAGCACTTAGAATGGACATTAAAAATGAAAATTTAGTTGAAAGAAATTCAAGAGATAAACGGGAAAAATCTGAAAAACAGATCACCATCAAAGAGTTATAGAGACAGCATAACGATTTATGGTGATTAAAAAATTTAATAAACCGTGCATTTCTCTGTAAATATAAATCTTTAACCAATAAAAATAGAAGAAGACTTTCTAATAATAAAAACGCTAAATCCTTGGCGCTTCATTTTTTATTTAGAAAAGGTATAAAATCATATTTATAATATTTTTTAATTATACTGCTTAAATTCAACTTAAATGCATAATGTATATATTATATTATTTATATTTAAATTTGCCATCATAAATTAAAATCGTCGCATGAGAATAAAAGTGAAAAGGGAAGCTTTAAAATCCAAAAGCCTTAAGTTTAGAACTAATATTCAATTTGGAAAGCATTAAATTAAATATCCTTTCAATTCCTGTCAAAATGAAAAAATAAATAACTTTGAGCGATTTTAAGCAGATTTAAATCATGGATTAAGTTAGTAATGTATAAATTTTGTATATAATGGCCACAGTTTTATCTTTTAGATAACATAAGTAAAAACATCAAGTTCAGTTTAATGCTTCTCTCTGAAGCTTTTTTTACTTCACCTATAGAATTTAAATTAACTAAGCTGAATTTATCAAATCCATACAAAAATTGTTTATATATCATGCATCATAAGTGCTGTATTAACGTTTCTATATTAAATTTTTATAAATTTCTTATCTAATCGTATACTAAAAATGGTAAATGTAAGAACCAATGGTGAAAGAAATTTAGAAATCACAAAAAATATTTACCCTACCAACATCATTACGCACTATTTTGAACTGTTTAGTAAAAAACTATTTTTCACTTTTTTATATACATTACGAATTATTTTTCATTCAATTTCAAAATGTGGAAAAACAATATTTTTTAACTTGAATAGGTTATTCGCTTTATTTTAAAATTAAACAATAAAACGTGAGCATAATTTTTTGAAAAAAAAATTACCAGCAGCCTTTAAACTCGAGGTTAAGAAACCAGGAGAATACTATTCAATATCTTTTGCCAACCTAAATTCTTATTAAAATTTTACTAGTTATCAAGTTTCCAGTTAACTAATTCCGTATACCAGTTATTAAAATTTACGATTTATAGCTGTTATATGAAATAACCGCTATAAGCGAGAAATATCCTCATTCTGTCTAGGCATCTAGAGATATCTGAATGACTGTTATTGGCACAGTCACTTCAGAAATTGAAACACCCATATCCGAATCACCACTATAGCCCAAACACTCAGTCATCGGAGAAGTAACTTTACCATTCACGCACTCATATTATTGTTCATTCTTACATTCAAAGATGCTTCACTTATATGCAATCACAATAGAGCTGCCCACATCTATTTTATCAATGAAGAATCCAACAGTCGTGATATTTAGATCGACACAGAGGAAAACGCATAATACTCTTTATTAAGATGTGGATACTGAAGAGGTATGACAAGCCATCAGAGTGGAGGTAAATCGACCCCATACATTTAGTTTGCATAGTAAGAAACATAGTATTTAATTCTTCATGCGGCAATTTCTTCTTCCATATTTGAATTGACTCAGACGTAATTCAATATTTTTAAAGTGATTAAATTACGCAAGTCATCATGCTTAAATAAAGGTATTATAATATTCTTATAATACGATCCTTCTGAACTCTTTTTCATGCATTATTTATTTCATAGGAATATAAAAATGTGTTGTGCTTTATCCAAATAAAAATGAAATCATTGAAATAAATCCTTTTTATACTCAATTTTTTGATTTTCATATTTCAATCCTAATATTTCTTAAACAAAGATGAAATCGCGATAGTTTTTAGGCAAATAAATAAAATTTCTAATTCATTATTGTAAATTTTTATGACACAAATTCAATAAATAAACAGCAAAAAATCTTTATATTTTCTTCAATGGATAACAATAACAAAAGAAAAACTCAATCAAATATCACTTTCGAGGTATTTCCCTGAGCATCTCCACAGATAATGGGAAATTATTATGACAGACGCGTTTATTCATTTCAAAAGACAGAAAAAAATGATCATTCAAAAGCTTTCCACCTAATCCAAAATGATTTATTCGATTGTTTTACTCGTCAATCAATCTGTAAGAGATGAGCAATGGTGAAATAACCAGAAGCTGTTCGAGTGAAAGCTTTATAACGCTTATATCCAGGGATTTAAAACATTTTATTGTTTCTTCAGTTGCATCAAAAAATATCAAAAAACTCTGACTTCTTCCGTTGTACTGTTTTTCTTCTTCTTTCTTTCAATCGAATCTAAAACGAAGAATCAAAATCAAATTACTTTCTTCTTCTTCACTTTATCTTAAAAAGTCTCGATATTAAATTTGCTGGCATTCGCAAGATTGCTTTCAATGCCGAGTTTTTATATCACTCTAGAATTTAAATTGAATTATAGATTTTACGCTGCAGAAACTGGTATCTGTGTTTCGAAAAAGAACGGTTCACTCGCGCTGAGGATATTGATTTACTACATGCCACATCGACAACATATATTATCTCAATAATGTATGCTAACTTATCTATTCAGTAGAATGGGTTATTTGTCTTCCATATTTAGCTTTTAAGAGATTCGCTGCAACCATTTTGCACGGTAGAATGTATTTGTTTAAGAGCATATTCCATTCATATTTGCTCGCAACGGCCTTCTTGATAATGTTTGAATGCATTAGTAAATTCTAGAGTGAATGCGTTCAGGTATGCATGTTGAATCGTCTTGAACTGCCTAAACTAATGTACTCGAAAGATGTTTGCGCTTGCAAAGACCATAATTTAATGTCTTATAATTTTAAATAATGTTTATTTTGCTTAAAAGAATGTTTCTGTTCGCATCAATAACTTGATTTGTATATCTCAATTCAGAAAATGATCAATTCGGTTAAATAATCTGTTAAGTTAATAAATAAATTCGTTCAGTTTCTGTATGAATTTATCTCTAACTTTATGATTATTCCAAATTGCCAGAAAAAAATTCTTATCAAACCTGCATGATTTAGGCATTTAATAAATAATTACTGATTAATGTCTTAGATAAGATACATTTTTTAAATGAATGTATAAATTGTATTTTAATAAATTTTTATTTGTATCCTTATTAATATCCTTACCATACAGAATTGCAATTGAAATTCTATTTTATTTAGAAAATTGTATATATAATCGACTACAAAAATACTTGACTTTGGATTCTAAAATAATACATGCAACATAATCATATAAAATTTTCTCTGTTTTTTTTATGTTTAACATGCAGGATTAAGCTGGAATTAGTTGATTACTGCGGGGAAAGTAAATAAATTGAATGAATTGGGTTTAAGAAACTAAAATGATCTAGAGATCGATCTGGATTCTAAATTCATGATCATTTTTCCTAGAAAGTATTTTAGGAATAAAAAAAGAATTCTACTGTTTCAGAACACTGAGTGACAACAGCCCCAGTATATTTTTCAAGTATTTATCAAGTAAAGATAGGTTAGCTATTCTAATTCCTAAATTTCACTATCATTCTTCGGCATTAATTTCCTTTTTTTACTGTGCTTTGATGGTATAACATTCAAAGTTTAAAGTTTAAGCTTCTTGCATACTGAACTAGTTGTAATAATTTATTGTATGCCAGAAGATCTGCATAATATAAAAATAATGCATTGATAAATGTATAAAAGAAAGAAATACTAGTATTATGATAATGATGAAAAGTACAAGTATAAAAGCAATATTATTTGTCATAAATAAATATTGAACTGTGTTGAAAATATTCTAACTCTCAAATTATTACACATTTCTATCGATTGTTTATCAAAAAATTTCATTCTTAATTTGATTGAAAAACTTCTAATTTTCGAATTCCGAATTTCAGTTAGTAGGTAAATCAGTCACTTTAAATGCTTTTTTTTAAAAATACAACTTCAATTAAACAAAAACTGATTATTTTTATTATCTGCAAAAACTGCAGAAATTTCTAGTGCACATCACACACCATTGCCATTAATACTTTTAATGTTTCACAATACTATATCTTTTCAAAAAAAATTACATAAATCAATTTTAATACTATCTTCAATTCTTATGTAACCATAATATACTTAATTTTTCAAAACACAACACCGTTTATTGAAAAATTACATGAATCACTTTTAATACTATTCTTAGTTCTTGTGTAGCCCCAATCTCTTCAATTTTTCAAAAGACAACACCTTTTCAAGAAAAATTACATAAATCAGTTTTAATACACAAAATTTAATTATTTAAAACACAACACTTTTTCAAGAAAAAATTACTTAAATAAATTTTAACATTATCCCCAATTCTTATGTAACCATAATATAGTTAATTTTTCAAAACACCTCACCGTTTCAAAAAAAATTACATAAATCAATTTTAGTTGTATCCTCAGTTATTATGTAGTCTTAATAGCTTTAATTTTCTCAAACCACAATAACTTTTCAAGAGAAATTACGTAAATCAATTTTAACACGATCTTCAGTTCTTATGCTTGCTCAAAATAATACATCACCATCTTGCTAACCCACCCTTCCAAGCAGTTTGAAAGTATCCAATTAATTACCCCCCTTGAAAGAGTTAAAAAACACGTCGATCCATCCCGAAGCCACATCGGAAATCCTTCTGTGGTTTATTAAAACAACAAAAAATTTTCATTACTCTCACCTTTTAATCAAAACAAACTTCGATGGGAAAAATTCCTCACATGATCAACCCCGAGTCTCTTAAAACAACACACTCCCTCGCCCAATTCAAGACCGGACCATCAGAAAAGGTGAGGTAAAACAACATTGGACAAATACTCTAACGGCGCGCCATTAATTCAGCTTTATATAACAAACGCTGAGTCGCGCTTGAGTATTAAATTAATTTAGCATGACGCAAAAGCGATGAGGAAAATCTCCACCCCTGTAAGAGAGAGACATGTTGACACAGGGTGGTTTTAATTTTCCGGGCCGTTAGGTTTTCTCACTTGAGGGTGGATGCATGCAGGATAAGAGGGGATTTTTATACAGTGTCACCAACGCTTGGGGTGAGCCTTGATAAGTTAGGGGCTGAAGGGGAGGGTGTGGTACGGTAGGTTGGAATTTGCTCAAGACAAACTGGGATTTGATTGCAAAAATTTAATCATGGCTGTCTTTGTTGTGTGCATATGTCAGGCGTGTTTTTTACCTTTCGTGTGAGAGATTCGAGTTTGTTTTCTAGTTGTAAAGTGGTTGTTGCAGTCTCAGAGGGTATGTTTTTATCACTCTTACAGAATGTAAAGGAAATTAGAAAAGAAATGTTAGAATCAGTACAATGTATAGATAAAATGTTGTAAAATAGAAAGTAATAGGGTTCTGATTTATTGGATTAGAAATTGCTATTTACTCACTCCTCTTTTTATTTTATTTACTATTTAAGAATTAAATTGTAGAACACAGCAGCAAAAATAATTGTAAGAATATGCAGGCTTCTTGAAAATAATTACCTTTTCATAAAGAGCATAAAAGTACAATTCTGCTTATTTAAAAAAAGTCCTTTTAAATTTTATATAACTTTTCTTGTTTGATATGTTAGTTTGATGCATTGAACTAATATATGAATTGTGGCTACAATTCAGTGAAGTTAATTTATGCAATTATTTTAATTGAATTCCATTTAATTAATATTCAACTTTGAAGTTACGTGAGAGCTATTTAAAGATTGTCAGCGCAATTTTGAGCTTTGTTCAGATGAAAAGATATTGCATGGCATATTGGCAAAGTAAAATATGAATTTGATTATATGTAATTAGTTGTGATTGTCTTTTCTGAGAGCATATGTCAATCATACTTTTATGTCACAGATAGGAATGACTGAATTTAGATCCCTATCAATGGTATAAAAGCATGAGTTGATTAGTAAGAAGTAAGTTTTTAATATAAAATTAGTTGAAAGAAAATTTTTGCATAAACAACATTACAGATAAATATACAGATATTAAACATTTGTTTATGGCTGTTGCATTTGAATATATTTCACTCTCTTTCAAAACCATAGAGTTTCGTTTATTTCATTCTCAAATTATTTATTTCCTCTCGTTAATCAATAGTTGATCTGTTGATTTGTGAAAAAGTTTTAAGCAAATGTATAAGCATTTATAAAAGAAATAAACATTTTTGTAATAAGTGTAGCAAACATATGGGAAAATTCAGCATTTTAATAAAATATTCAGATATATGCAGTTTTTATTTAAAATATTAAGACAATTCTCTGCATTCTGTTTTGTATTTGTTTTTACATGCTTGTGACATTGCTTTAATACTTTGCTACTGAGTCCAATTTTATGATTAAATTTCAGAATGATTTGTGATTATAATGGCCATATGCAAAGGAAGTGACCACGTAGGGAAGTGTAACAATACTAATAACAGCTTAATTACTAAATTCACAGTAACTTCAGTTTCTAAAATAAATGAATCTGAATATCATTATATTCAAAAGGGTAATTCATCCTCTTACACTATTTAGGAGAATCATAAGGAAAATAATTTTAAAAAAATATTAAAATAACTAACATTTCTTCAAAAAAATTAGCATTTTAGCATTTTGATCCATAAATTATGCTATTCAGATTTGAATTTTTTTGTTAAAAATGCATATGACGAATTCCTCTGTTTATTTCGATTCTGCTTCCTTTCTTTTTTAATAAATAAGTTTATTATATTTATTGCTTATTAACAAATTATAATACATACTTAAATAAACTCTAAAATTATCGCAATGAATAAATGAGTCCATTTCACCAGTGTTTCTAAGACACAATTTACATGAAATGAAGATATATTCTTTATGATAAGCAGTTGTTTTAATGGTAGAGACTGTTGCGTTTGAATGGCTTAGTCTCGAAAGGAGGGGGCATTCGAAACAGTTGTGTAAAGCCAGTGATCCACTAATAGAGTGGTCACATCTATGCTATTTTTAGTATATTCATACAAGGTAATCATTCAAAATTGCCCAACAAAAGTTTTCTCTAATACCCCTAAATGAACGATTTTCTAATGTGCATTTGTTTTGAATTAAGATGGATTAGATATACAGTCTTTCATTCTATGTCATGCAAATTCAGTCACGTTTTCGTATTAGCTATAGATTTTGAATCATCACCATTCCATAAGCTTGACTTTGACTAATTAAGTACTTCCGGCTTAAACATCTCCCCTGATTATAGTTTTAAAGCACATTTTATTAATTATTGGAGTCAAAAGCCCTGATGTCGATAAAGGATTTGAATTTGCAGCGAAAACATTCTATGTGGCTGTACTAGGGTTAACAAATTAATGGTTTAAAATTACTGTATAATAAGGTTTAAAATTCCAAGTTCCATTCTTAGTAATATTTGAATGGCAGCAAAATGGATATCGGTCAAACTATAAGCAAACCAAAATAAACCAGTCAGGTTTTCGTTTCCTGATCTTCTCTGATTATAGCTTTAAAATACATTTTATCAGCAATTGGATTTGAAATTCTAACTTCCATCCAGGATTTCAAAGCGGCAAAATTATCCGACATGGGTAGTAATGTTGATCTATTAAAATCCTGAATTCCATTTTTATCACCCCTGAATGGCAACAAAAGGGACATTGATAAAACTGTAAACAAACTCCAACGGTTGCATGACAAAGTCATCTTAGCAAACACGCTGATACAAACATCCAAATTAATTATACGTAATGAATAAATTAACTTTTTGTATATGCTGCAGGTGTTTTTTAGATAGAATTGGCATCAAATGAAGTTATTTTCTTTCTGATAAAAAGTTGATGTAATAAAAGGTTATTACTGTTTGAAGTATGGTTTAGTCCCTAAAGGAGTGGGAATGCGAAACAATGTAATTCAAAGCTAATCATCCGGATTATTTTGCAAAGAGAGTGATAACTTCCATATTATGTTTTAGTATATTCATTTGAGACTATCATACAAAAGTACTCCACACCAGTTTTTCTCAAATTCTCTTGGTGAATGATTATTTAATGTATATTCCTCCCTTCCTTCATACATATTAGTCTTTTGCCCACACTTCCCCAATTCACCAAGCCAATTTCAGATAGACAACTGAAATGGTGTGATGAAAATTAAGAAGAGTTAGATATACTTTCTCACATTCCAAGTAATACCAATTCATGTGGATGGATTTTCCCCTCTTCCATGAATGTGAAGTTGGCCGATATTGTAAGTCCGACTTAAAGTTATCCCTTGATTTTAAATTTAAAACATGTTTTATCATTTATTGTAGTTAAAAGTTCTGATGTTTATCTAATTTTTTTTTTAAATACGGTGAAAACATCTTACAGACTGTTGTAGTATTAATTTATTTATAATTTAAAGTCACAAGTTCTATTCTTAGCAACCATTGAATGACAACAAATTGGACATCGAGCAAATTATGAGCAAAGCAAACTCCAGCGTTTGCACGACAAACCCTTGTTAGCAAACTCACTGATAATAACATCCAAATTAGTTTTACCTGAATACAACATTTGTATTCTGGAAACTGCGCGTGCTGAAATTGGTCTAGCTTATCATTGTTATATAATATTACCATCTCATTTTATTACTCGTAATCCCCTCTTGCGGAATGGACGAGTGGTGGTATGGATTTCCATTGCGTAATCCCGACATACCAGATCTCGATGGATAATAACAGCGGGTTTTACCTGAGAGACATATCACGTAATTAAGTCCCCTTGTGTGGATAGAAAATCAGTGCGACGTCAAATGTGCCATTTATTGAAATCGCCTTAAAACGAAGTTCGACATTCGCAAAGGGGCTTTTAATCTCTCTCTTGGAACCTCGGTTCCAGAAATGGAGTTGTCTTTATTAAAGCAGGACTCAGCTAGATTTGCGAGGAACGAATGATCCTCGAAAGGGGAGAATTAGAGTATTAATGGAAAAGCAAATTCAGATTGGATCTCACGTAATTGGAAATTTTATTTGCTTATTACATTCTGCGGTTTAATAATATGGAAGTGGCTTGATATACATATAAATATTTAATGCTATATATAGCTGGAAATGTGTGCTTTCAATATCAAATTTAATAATATTATATTACATTTTGCTCTTGAAATGGGCTAGTGATGTATAATATTATTAGCTAATTATTTATGGCAAACATGATAAGATGAAACCTGGCTATTTCCAAGACTCACCAAGTTCATTAGTAATTTGAAAAGCCTTATTTATTCTTGCGATTTTTATTTGGAAACAAACCAGAAATATCGTCCAAAAATCGAGTTCATTTTGATGGATTGGAGATCAGAACTAAAAATTAAAAAAAAAACTGTTCATACTTTTAAATTGTTTTAATTACTTGCATTCATTCTTCTGAACTGGTTTTCTTGCTTCAATACTTTAATTTTTTTTTTACTTCTATATTTTAATTATTTCATATTTGTTACTGGTTTTCTTGGTGACAGAAGATAACTAATTTTAGAAATCCTTAATTTACTTTTAAATTTACTTGAGAAATAATGTATGACATTCTTTATTGAATTTTTTTTCTTCTGAAAAAGAAATAATAGCAATCACCTTAATTTATATTTCATGGTTTTAAATGTTAGATATAAATTATGGAAATTTTTTGTAAGTTTAATAATTAATTCTGTAATTGAAATTTTTCTGGGCCTTTTTTCATCAAAAATCTCTTTTATATTTAATATTCTTAGAATTACTAAAAAAATATTTTAAGATTTTTTTTAATGATATTTCTTAAAATCATTCACTCTTTTGATTATATGTTTTGTTTTTTAAACCTATTTACACAGAATAATATATAAATCAAGTGTTTTTCCCATGATTATTTTTTTCTGCTTCTTTATTCGTTCTAGGCTAAATTTTTTAATGCTAATTGGAATTTTTCTAATTGTGAAGTTAATCTTAACTGTATCCTTTCAGCTTCTAGTTGGTTAAATTCCATTTTAGAAAATGTTAACACATTTATGAGCATAAAGAATCCATTTCTTTACACCATTTCAAAAATAAATATGAAATAAGTGCTTTCATATTAATTCATTTGGAAATTTAAATAAATTAACTAAACTTAAAGAAATATTTTTTCCTTATTTTCTTAGAAATTGACTCATAATATATTCTTAATTAGACATTCAAAGGAGTTTTTTTTAAATTTGCAAATACATAATTCTACTAATGAGAAAAAATAATGATACATTAAGTGAATTTATCAACTATATTTTGTCTTTCAAGCCTATAAGGAAGGAAATTGCATTTGAGTTTTTGAAAATAATTTTTAAATTCTAATTATCAGTTAGAACTCTGTTTTGCAAAAAAATCTCACAGGATTTACATGAAACACAATGGGGTATTTTATGCCAGTCTTAATAACTTAATAAATTATTTTTCAAATGTTGTTTCGGAGTTTAAAACGAACAGGCCAATCAGTTTATTAGATTCACAGAAAAGATATATAAATGTAATCAGTTCATGCACCCAATAAATCATTAATAAAAACTTATCAGAATTTATCTCACATTTTTGAATTTATTAAAAGAACGATGTTGCAATATACCTTCAAAAGTGACAACCCCGTGACTAAAAATATAATTCTCATGATTTTTCAATATGTTGTTCCACATTTATTTTAATGTCTCTTTTGTCAATAGTAATAGAAAAAAGAAATACAATTATTGATAATTGTTTTAAATTTTGAAAAATAAAATGCATTTCTAAATTTTTAGGGACTTTTTCATTACTGAACATTTCATTTCTTACACAGTTAATATGTTTCTAGTTTTACAATTTTAAACATTAAAAGAGTTTTAATAATAAGAATTAAAATTAATATTCAGCTGTTTGTTGTAGTTCTAAAATTTTCTTTTGCAATTAAGTAATTGAAACTTTTGAAAAGTTTGCTAATTTAAAAAAATCAATAAAAGAAAATATTTTGTGAATAATACAAATAAAATACTAAAAAATAAAAATTTTAAAAGTTGGGATTTTCACTTTAATTCCCTCCTTTTCTTTACAGCTGTTAGAATCAATGTTATAAAACGGCGAGAACTTCCTTTTTCCAACAATGGAACATTTGAAGGAAAAAAGTCATGACTACATTAATGACAAAGTTTGATGATCGAACGATTTTTAACACCACAAAACTCAAAACTTTCAAAATGTTAAAAAAAAACATAAAAACTTTTAAAAAGCAGAATTCAAATAGAATTATTGCTCTTAGAAATCCAACGAATAATTTAAATATTTTAAAAACCCGTCAGAAACGCCAAATGAAAGAAATAAAAAAAGAGTAAACTTTTAGAAGAATGCAATTTCGAATTCAAACCTTGTGCTTATTTTCTTAACACATTTGGCGGTCGGAACTTTTGCTGCAGACGATGACAGAAAACAAGATTAGTTTTCCCCGTTGCCACTGCCTCTTTATTAATTTTCTCACTCCAATTTCTGCGAAAAAGAATGGGTGGGGGGAAAAGAGCGGGAGAAATCTCTGCACTTTATGCAAGGTCTCCAAACGGTCGTGTTGACACCACACATTTTTAATCGTTACGAGACGCATATATTAACTGCAACCACGAGAAGGTTTATTTATTCAAAGTTTTCCTGGACGTATGTGGCAGAAGGGGAAACGGTTGAAAAATACATTCCACCGTCGAATCCGTGATATGACTGGAGGGTTTTGCTATTTCCGTATTTAATAGAACCAGGAACGATTTGTTTATGTATTTACTCGTCAGTATCAAATGTTACATTCTTGTCCCCGAGTTCGACACGACCATGTTTGCAAAAGACTTGACGAACGGTTTTAAAAATCGAAGGGAAAAGAAAGCGTTCTTATTTGCAATGGGGGGGGGGGGGCGTCAATTACTTTTTACTGCAGAATACTGAAAAAAAGTGGAGTTGTTATAAATAACCATAATTTCCTTCATTGATAACTTGATTGATTAAGTGAAAATTTGAATTTTCGATCTTATTTCAGCAATTTCGAGGAATGGTAATGGAAGATAAAAGCGGCCCTGCTTCGTTGCTAAGAATACGAAGCGAAGAGAGTATAGAAAAGCGATTAGTTAGTTTAAGAAGTGACAAAGAATTGTCAGAGCTTTAGTTTAACGTTTGTTGCTGTGACTTATGGCACTTGACAAGCCCGCTGAGAGAAAGCTATCAGAGATTTAAGCTGAAATGAGCCTTTCTTGTTTGTTCAATAAACTAGGATCAAGAGTACGACTTAACTACTTCACGCTTTACATTCGCTTGAACAACCTCTTTTAACAGGGGGTGGGGGAGTGCACATTCATAGAATTCACTGATAGAACACAGAAGAAAAACCGTACTCGATCTGGGACTCGAACCTGGGATGCTCAGATAAAGGGGGAAGACACGCCACCCCCAAGCCAGTACTCCACCTGTTTGACGCTTCTTATATATATATTCTTCCTGCTTTAAGACAGGAATTTGTCAACTCAACGTTTTAATTCAGAGTCGGGGCAATTCAGTCTCAAATAGGAAATGAAGTTTAACGATGAAACAGGACTTCAAGTGATTAGAAAATTACTAAGCATAGATGAATTAAAAATTAATATGTTTTTATATATGTAATAACAAATTTATTTCATAATAATATATATAAGTAAAATTACATTACTTTTTGCAATGTTTGGTATAAATTTTTCTTTTATCTATTTAAAAGTAATAAAAAGTAGGAATATCGTATTTAAAATTTATAGTACAAATTAATAAAATATAATTCAAAACTATTTTGCCGAAATCCTATTTTCATTTCTGATTTTATAATAATATAATAATAAATAACAAATGATAAATATTTATTTCTGCATACTCGAATAAAAAAAACATTTCCATAAATGTATCTTTATAAATTGGGTTAGCCTAATTTTTTAAACTTAAAATGTCAGTAACATAATTAAATTATCATTTATTTAAAATGAATCATCTGCTAAAACTATCATTAAAACGTTGTTAGTGTATGAGCTTTATCATCCAAAATAAATTGCATAATTTAATGGCAATCAATTTGGAAGATTGAAAGGATCCAACATCTGCGAAAAAAGAAAATTTTGATTATATTTCTAAATTAAAATTTAAAATTACGAATCCAATGTTATTTTATCTGACTAAATATGTCAAAAATCTTAAAGAATCGGATATTAAAATTCAAAATTTTAACAATCGATATTTGTTAGATGTTTAATTTTCAATTTCATATTAAAATGTCATATACATTAACTATCTAATAGAGCAAACGAGGTTTAAAGATAACTAAAATCTTTAAAATAACTGTGATATTTTTAATGCCATAAAACATTTTTCAGTTCAGATTTAACCGTGAACAACATATTTTTAAAACTTTCATATATGATATTAAAAAATTCCTCTAGATGTATTGATTTTATTAATAGGCCAGTCATAAAGCTACGAAGAAAATGGGAAAATTGCATAATGAAAATAGTAAAATGAGTGAGATCATATTTGTATAAAATGTTTCCCTTTGTATACCATACATAAAGCTTTACTAAACCTAAATATAAAAATGTTACTATGTAATTTTTAACGAATCTAATAAATGCATACTAATTGCACTACATTTAATTAATGAAATGTAAATAAAAAAGACTAAATAATAACGTGACATATATTAAGAATCATGGATAAGAGAATTTAATAATATGTACAAAACATTTAAGAGTTAGAAGTATCCATGGAGTCATTTTCCGACTGAATTCTAGAATTTCGGGATAATAAGGAAATAAAATTAACTCAACAGAAATAATTTTTAATTATCTTCTTTTTGCATCCAAGATATGAATAACTTTTCTGGACGCTTTTTATACATAAAAGAGGTACAATTAATATTTTTTGTATGTAATAAAAAATTTATAACCCTTAAAGAATAAAAAAAATAAATATCAACGATTATGCTTCTTTTATAGTTGAAGAAAGTGCCTCAGTGTTATGGTGAAATTCCTCAATTTAACTTATGTGCTATGATATTTGAAATCGTATTTCATGTCATTTATTTAATATAAATGAAAAGAAAATAATCATAAGTTTTTGAATACATTAAAATTAATGACATTTTAATCGTAGACAAATTATATAATATGGAAATCAGTTACAGTTTAATAAAATTTTATTAAGAATACAAATTTTGAAATATTTTATCATAAATACTTTTTACTGTACATGACTATCTAACTACCTTGAAAGTTTATTATCCTGATTGGTTGAACATTTTTTTTCTTTGTAATTAAAGAAAAAAAAACAATATTTTACAATGACATTTTTAAATATTTAAATAGAAGGCTGATACGTAATAGTTAATTATCATTGAAATAAATTATTAAAAATTATGTAAGCAAACATTTTATTAATAATACATTATATTATAATGCCCTACATACTACTACTTTCAATATATAAAAATGCTTCATGAAAATATAAAAATTTATAAGGAATGTACAGAAATGATTGCATTAATAATGTTATGTTTGATGAGAATATTGCATTTTAATAAAATACGTTTAACTTAATTAATATTTATGATGGAAAATGCTATATCTAATTGATATCTATAAAATACAAGGATTATAGAAGTTCATCTAAATTGCACACTCAATTTCCATTAAATAAATTAGCACTTTCGGTAATCTCTTCTGACAGCTTCAAGAAAATGTTTATCACAAAATATTTCAACGTAGTTTTGAATTTTTGTTTAAATTTTTGTTTTTATCAGATTCCTCTTGAGAGCTTCATAAATGTTGAATATTCCCGTCTTATTCCTCCGAAAAACCTTTGCTCTTGAATGTTTCGTTATTTCACAATTTTAGAGATTGTTTCAGGATAATAAACATTTAGCCCTCTCATCTCTTTTGGCATTTTTACGGGGAAAAAATAATCCACTGGAGTTTGAAATTTTAGTTTCAACGGTATGTAAGTATTTGAAATTTATCTTAAAGGTTTCATAAGCTGTTTATATTTTCATCTAATTTTTCTTGAAAACATTTTTCTTGATTGCTTTGTGTTTCAGAATTTCATTGAAACTGTCTCAGAGTAACAAACACGAAATTGGATGTTATAAATATGAATTCACAGATGGAAATCTAGATATAGAGAGATGAAAATAAATTTCAAAATGAGCCCTATCGGTTTCATAAATATCACAATCCAAGATATAAGAATTAATAATGAAATGTATGACTTAGAAAAATTTACACTTTACAATAAATATTTGTACGATAAATTTTGGTCACATCTACAGCAACATAAATAACATTAAGGCAAAGACAATTAAAATAGAATGTTTTCGCCTCATTTCTACAGAAATTGTAACTCTTAATAAAAAAAAAAACTAAACCAGCTTGCTTCATTTTTTACCTGTATTGCGTATTTTTTTTATTTTCTTTGAATGTCTAAAATGTGTGTTAATAATTTATACTGTTCTTTGTAAGCTTGTTATCTTATTCTATTATCTAATACTTAAGGAAAAAGAAGAATTGTATTTTGTACACAAAATCGTATTTTAAAAGATAAAAGAACTGATTTCTTAGTTTACATTTTTTTTCTTCAAAGATTCCATTCATTTTTAAAATGAAATTAGAGCCGAGTAAGGCTACAAATTAAACCCAGCTCCGATAAATGGAAATTAACACAGAGACAATAAGCTTGAAAAACTTGAAGCTGAAAAAACCTCACTAGTAAGAGTTAAATATCAAAATTAGTTCGAAATCACTCATTAATTTATAGAAAAATTTATTTAAGAAAATAAATTCATCATTTACACAAAACTAATTACTGAGTAAATGTTGTGCATACAAATTCTTTGAAAATAATGCTGTTTCAGAAAATAAAAAAATATATAAGCGTGTATTAAAAATTGAAATTTTCACTGTGTAAAAAATAATAACAAATAAATAAATAAGTAAACAGAGTTTTTAAAAAAATAAATAAAAAGAATTTTGTTTGAAATGAAAAAGGATTTTGTTAAAATCAAATTACAAATTGTTTCATAAATTATTATTTCAGCGAAGCAATAAGTTTTAAATAGAATAATTTCCCTAATAACTTAACATTTTCAAGCTATTTAAAGAAAATTTGTGTTCATGCTTTGTTAAACACTTACTGTAAGTAAATTCTTATTAAACTCTGATTTCGGCTGAAGTGGTAAATGAATTCTTGAACTGAAAGATTATATCGGACAGTTGTAATGCAAGAGGGTTGAATATCAAAATTAAAGACATAATTATCTACTGGGCGTTAGAGATATAATTATCTAAAAAGAAGGATATACTATTGAAATAAAAGCAATGTAAAGTAAAAAAAGATTATGATTCCAGCATAAAAACAATATGAAAAAAAACCTCGAGAGATAAGTGGTTTTAAGGAATTAGGCTACACATTATGAATATACATCGGCAATTCAGTTCCACTCAGAAATGGTATTGGTTGATTGGAAATCCGTCTTGAGTGATTAAGTAGCTAATGATTCTTCGAGGACTAGGGTTCAACTTCCTTGATTGCTTTTTTGTTATTATTATTGACCAGTTTATCAAAGAAACTTTTGAAAAGTTTTATACGGCATTCATTAACTGTTGGAGCTATAGATTCTTTTGGATAATTATATTCATGGTAAATTGTGAAGTGTTTGTTTATCCAGATTTTCACTTTATTCTGATTAGTTTTAAGTTTCTTAATGTAGATTTGAGCTGCATGGGATACATAATGTAGATAAATCAAAGCTAATTTTAAATACAAGTATTTTATTCTAACTTTGATAGTTTATATTTGGAATTAATCATTGAACAGAGCTTTACTTCAGCATCTTTGAAGTTTTGTTTTTTACTCAAAGTATGACTGTTGAATATCAGATACTCTCATTATTTCATTATCAAAGGATATGCGTGAACTGATTGGAGTACAAGCTCACCTAAATATTTTCGAATTTTTAAGAGCTATCAACTTTATACATTTTATATAAACCTCATTGTTTTGTTTTTTCAAATGCTGTTTGTTTTATCCCTAGAATTTTAATTTATTTAAGGCTCCATACTTTTTTTTTTATAAATTATTCCTTTAACAATTTTTTATTTATCTTTAGGACTGGAGAAAACATAACATTTAATCGTGTAGTAATATATTCATGCCATGTGTCTTAGGGCAATATAACCAATTCTGGTTCTTGAGCCATAAAATTCTAAATCAACCAACCAACCTAACTAACAGTAAAAGAATGGTTTCATTTTCCAGGGGATGCTTTTTCTGGATAATTTGGGAAAAGAATTACTTTTTCATGTAATTTAGAGCATCTAATTTCACCTTAGTATCTTTTTTCATATTGAGATACCCCATTGGATAAGCCAGGTTTTAATTTGATGGCGGTGTTGTTTAAGTTTGTTTCAATTCTGTAAACTTGCTTGAAATCGCTTATCCATAAGCTAATCAATTTGTAATCATAACCGTGTGAGTATGCTATAATAGGCTTCATGTGAATATGACATTTGCATATTCAGTTATATAGCATGACCACTGCCGGCGTCCTGGCACAGGGGTAGCGTGTCTTCCCCGTGATCTGGGCATCCCGGGTTCGAGTCCCGGTTCGGGCATGGTTGTTACTCTGCGTTCTGTCTGTGAGACGTGTTAATGTGCAACACTGTAAAAAGGGGTTGTGCAAGCGAATGAGTGTGTCATCTTCATTTCAGCTACAAGTCAGACTTCTGCCCTCTGGGTGCTCAGGGGTCTTTACCCTCAGAAGCTACTGCACCCCCTTTCCGTGGAAACACGGACACGACATCATCATAGCATGTCCACTAAGTAGGACAAGATAATTTTGTAAGTCTTCTTGCAATCGCTTATCTGTAAACGAATCAATTTGCGATCATCCCCAAAAGAGCTAGGCTTCGTGTGAATATGCTATTGACAAAAGCTGATTGTAGATACTGAAGCAAGTTGGACCGGCTAATTTTTAATGCAATTATAGAATCATAGTATTCTTAGAAAGCTAATAAGGATGAAAATATTTATAATGAGAACTTAATGCACTCAAAGCTACCGTGTAGTAAAATAGTCTTCAATATTTCCTTAGAGTAGCTTATTTAAATTGCTCCTAAATGCATTCATCCATGATAAATGCTACTTCCGAGATCGATTCATGAATTATGCATAAAATCGAGAAAGAGCTTCTATGTTGCCTACATTGATTAAATAATCTGTAAAAGATTACGATATATCTAATGGTGACTACTTTAAATGCATTCGGGTTTCTTTCATCAAACGATTCTGAATGGTTACAAAATTGTTAAAGGGCGAGGCATTGGAGACGAAAATGTTTAAATAAATACATCATAACAATCAATACAAAATAGAAGAGATATATTTTGTAACTTTAGGTTGAAGAGTAGAGAGACTGCGGACTGTGCATTTCGAAGATTTAATTCATATTCATTGTAAAATTTACTAAAAAATATCTAAATCAAACTAATTAAAATATACATTTGGGAGGAAGTTGCCTTTGAAAAAATATTGATGATAAATTAAATAATTTGATGTATGAGATGAATTTTATGAATGCCTTTTTTTATTGAAATGTATTTCTTATCACCATTGATAACAAAATTCAATGCAGAATTAATTGTCAATAATATTTTTCTAAATGTAGCGGCATATACAAAACAAAATAAAAAATTTTGTGAGACTTTTTGCAAAACTATTTGCCTTATAGTAATAGGTGTATTTCATAATTTGAGTTGCAAACTGTATTCTTAAAGCATGGTTTATAACATTGAGGCAGATATGCATATTATGATGACAGATTCTCCAATTGCCCAATTTCATCCAAATTACCCAATTCACCCTATTGCATAATTTAATTCATTTGAAAAATGATAAAATCTTTTCCATCATTTTTCAACAGAGAAATGAAAATTATATCCTTCCTAAATCGCAGAATTGTCGTAAAAAAATTAAGTTTTTGGAATTTGATTATAAAAGGATCGTTCGGCATATTATTGCGATTATACGATTCGAGTTTACAAAAAAAGCGGCAGTTTCGTTAAATACAACAATTACATTTTACGCTTAATTTAGAAGTCAATCAATAGAAAAAAATTCCAGAAATTGCAATCTCCACAAGTTTTTTTTTATTGGCATTAGATATTTTTTTGTTTTAATCCAATATAAATTCACAAAATTTTTAAATAGTTCAGATTTCCTTGCAATCATCAAATCTTTCTATTTATTTTTAATTTGCTGCCTTCTTTAATCCATTTACACATTTCTCTAACTAACTAGGCAACTAATCACATTTATAGACAAATATTCCCATTGATACAAAATCTTATTATTCTACTGCTTTGATTCAAATGCTTGCAATCCACAGTATTTAGGGAACATCACACTGGATTGCGTGTTCGTCAAATCTTGCTGATTCATTTTTACAGACCGACGGTGAAACAGTTAATTATTCTCTTTTTAGTCGCCATTATGTTCCCCTCAGCTCATTCCTCTTTTTTTGGTGGGAGACTGATGTAATAATTATAGTTTATAAAGGGAGTACTGATAATGAAACTACCTGGAATGATGACATACTGCTGCAAAACTGATAAATCAACTTTAAACTGCAGCGTTTTCTAGGGAAAATATAACATCGATATAATACTCTTTTAAAAAAGAGACCAAATCAATTGAAAAATTATTTGATTGCTTCCTTTGTTTAAATACGGTCGGTATTGTGTTCGGTACCTTTCGCCAGTGAGAGTTTCATTCGATTGAAAAGCTCATACTGCACCATACCAAGTTGATCTCACTAAATATAGAATATGAGTTTCGAGCCTTGAATATTCTCTTTGAATATTAAATAATCTTAATATCAGTATTGATGTATACTGGCAAAACTCTAGAGGATATATTTAGGATTATTATTATCTTCGTTTTTCATCACCAGTCACAATACGAGACAATAAAAAAAGTTCTTTATATTTTTATGTTGAAGTAATTTTTCATCCATGAAAAGTTTTCATTCAGCAACTCTCTTCTTTAATTCGTATGGTACAGAATTTCCTCACTTTTAAATAATACTGAATGCATTTCAACATTTGGACACTGGTATGCAATCAATTAGATCCGACTTTATTCCTAATCCAGAAATTAAAATAAGAAACCATCCACTTATAATTCAAATAATATCTGGACATGGGAGATTTCCTGCATATTTCCAAAGATTTGGAAGAATGCAGGGAAATAAATGTATTTGTGGAGAAATTGATGCGGCTTATCTCTATTTAATGGAATGTATAGAGATCTCAGAGTTAAGGAAGGACCTGAAGATTGACAATAATGATTTAAGTACAGTACTGATGGTACCAGATAATCTCAAAACCCTGAAGGATATGATGTTAAAGATTAACAGTTTTATTACAACTGTTTGAGAGTGTGCAGATGGGGAGGAAGACAGTCATTACTACCCCGAAAGGAATGTTAGTTTGACTGTTCGGTCCATGTGAGGATGGACAATACTTATTCAGCAGTCGATCACAACAAATCCAGCAGATACTGCTACGTTCAGTGGTGGAGGGATGGTTGGCTTTATACAAGAGGAAGAAAGTATGCAATCAATATTCAAAGATTCAGTAAGTTCGTGTCACAAGAATCTAAATTGAACAATGCTTCAAAATCTTCATCAAACTTTTTTAGTTGATAAGACCATTTTTTGTTAACTACATCGAAATCATAACTACTTAATCGTCAAAATCAATATTCATATTTTTTTATGAACGTAATATGTCCATCGTAAGCAAAAATATCTTTTATTTTAAGTTGGAATTATATAATTTCTCTCAAATTATAATTTGTCCATTGGTAATTCGACATTTTCGGAGTCTAGAAATTAGAATGTGATCTTTGCACTTTCACAAAATGATACGCACAGAGCTTTTACACGAGTAGCTACAGAATGTTTTATGTGAAATATTTTAAGTTCCCCAAATTATTATAATCCTCTAAAACTTAATTCACAGTCCTAATACATTGTAAAACTAAAAAAGCAGCTTTCAAAACAACGTAAATTTAATCTGGAAAAATAATTAAAATGAAAAAAATCACAAGGAACAAAGCACACACTGAATATGATTTAACTTTTAAAGTGGTACAAAAACTTGAGGGAAGCATTAAATTTTCAATTAATTTTTGTTAAAATTCAATTAATAATATTAAGTTCAAAATTTAAACAAGCTAATATTTTTTTACTATGGAGTAACTACAAGAGGAATTTAGTGATATTATACCTTACAAAGCATTTAAATCTCAACATCTTATTCAAACATACCAAACTAAGAAAAGAAAATATCACCTATAAAAGTCTTCATCATGGTTATATAATGAGTAAATACAATTGAAATATATGGCTAATATTGCTATAATTGTGGTAAAGAAAGAAGAAATAAATTTAGCAATAGAAATGTATTAAAATCAGTTTTCGTAAGAAAGTATAAATAAAAACACAATTCAGAAGCTTTTCATTTTCAATTTCTTTATAAAGCTTTTTTTAAAATATGTTGTTATAAATTGATATAATTATTTTCTACCGTTTTATACCAAATGATAATTATTTTAATATTTAATTCATTGTTATAAATTTTATAAAAATCTCTCAATTATGGTACATGTATTCGTTAAATAAATTCGATTTCGGTAAAACGATAATCATGTTCTGGGAAAATAAAATCTGCGCATTGCCATTTAAAAGACACAATTGCTATTAAAATGGCTGGAGCATCTTGAAATGAAGTAAAAATAGATAAAGAAATTTCATCTTTGCTAATATCAGGTATCCTAAGTTAAATAAAAGGGATTTAAAAAAATCTCACAGATGATTATCGGAGATTACCAGTTTTGTTTTTTTGTTGAAATGAGAAAGATAAATTTTTCAAAATCGTTATCCCAAACAACCTTTAATCTATTTAATTGACCTTTACACTGACGTTCAACTTGTAAACTTCAGAAATAAATTTCAAACTTCGTTGCCTTTTTATAGTCACTCTGATGTTTAACTTTTTAACTCAAATATGTTTTTGAGGCACACTTTTGAATTCTTACAAGATTCTTTTAATCATGGTTTAAAAGTTTAACTTTGGTGGTCATGAAGTAAATTCCATTTAATGCAATTCTCAATATGAAACATTGTTATAATGAATTAATTTATAATTTGACGAAAGAAGAAGAAAAAGGAGCACCATAATATTTGAAACATTTTCGTACACTACATGAAATGCAAAATATTCCTTGAAATGTTATTCTATGTCGTACCTGATATGGAATAATGTGTGAAAACATTACTTTATACAAAATATGCTCGGATTGCAGTTAGGATGTAGGAACATCTAATGCATCGAAATTTATTAAATCATTAGTGTTAGTTAATAATAAAAAAGTATTGCCATAGAGTTGAAACAGCTTCCCACTTAAACTATTTCATAGAACTTTAAAACTTATCTCAAACAAAGTCTTATTAAAGATTCACATTCATCTTAATGTGAAACTGACTTTAGAACCGTATTAATTTATGAGAATCAAGCCAATTTTTTTAATTTATAACTATGCTCTTTAATTTTTAATCATGCCAAGTACGAAATCTCTCTCTATATATATATGGATTATTCCTAAATGAAAAGATGTTAAAAGCTTATTGATAAGAGAGTGAAAAATTACATCAAAACCTTTTAAAAGTTTTTTAAATGATGAAAATAATTACAAAGTTTTATATTTTGTCAAAGATGAAAAATGTAATTTCACATTTAAACATAAATTTTGGAAGTTGCATAAACATCTTATTGGTATCTTTGAATCCATATTTTTCACAATCAAATACTATATAGTAGAAATACTTTTCATTAATTTTAACCTCAGTTTCTATTTAATTAATATGTATATCTTTAATTATTAGGAGAAAAAAGTTATTGTATAAAATGCGCTTAATAATGGTATTAATATTGTAAAATAATGAAAGTTCTAAGTGCGTGAAGTTAAAAGTAATTTCAAATGTTGTCTACTTTATATGACTTCGTGCAATAATATATCTGGGATTAAAAATACTAGTAATAAATAAGAAACATATACGACTTAAAAATGTTTATTTATGAAAAAAAAAATGAAAGGAATTCTTTAAGAGAATTAATTTTGCAGCAGCATTAATGCTTAAATATTGTAAAAAATAACGAGTTTCTTATTTTATTGATAGGAACTGAAAACAACTTCAAATTCAGAGAACTTTGAAGCCCGAATTCGCAGAATCTCAACAAAGGGTCCCGCACACTCGGGTCTAAGTTTTCACTTAAAGGGCCCCATTACTCCTGAGAAATACGCCATTTCCAATTTACAACCGAGTTCTGTAACGGCTAATCACAAAAGCAAGAGAGAAGCACTCTTTCCACCAACTTCCATTAAGGCAATTCTAGAACTTTTCCCTCTCGCACTCGGCAAACAGTCAAAGAGTCGACAACAGCAGTATCTGTTTGCACCAAATAGGAGGGCTTTTTTTTCCCTCTTTGTCACTATCGATTAGTCTTTAAGGACTTCGTTTCAATCGATATGAAATAATCGATGTGGATTCCCTTTTGGATCTCTTTTATAGAAAATATTCTTCTAACGGATTGCTTTGTATGATGCCATGTTGAGAGAGAAACTTCAGTGAAGTTGAAATATCGTTTGCAAAATTCTAAATTGGTTTAATGCTTTCTATTGCGATAATTAAGTTAAATGGCGGCACTGCTAGAGCAATATATTTTTATTTGTTCCAAGACATAATGTGTTTTGTTTCCCCAAAAGCTTTTGCTTAGCGTAAATAATGACCATTTTTCTGGTATTAAACGAGAGGCTCGTTTCTGTTATGAATTTCTAATTGTCTGCTGCTTTCGTATTCTTTTGTCTTTATTAATGGACGGTTAAAACTGGAGCTGGTTCATTTCAGTTTGAAGAATAATTTAATTACCATTTTCAGTAAGAGCGGACGCATGTTAATAAAGGAATCGTTCTTTGAAAAGTTTTTAGAATTTATGGATTCACAGAGGCGATAATTGAATTCCATAGACTCGTGAAATGTTCTTTAAAATGTTTAGCATGAACTCTAATATGCAGGACTTTATAGCCTCAATTATCATTTCTTGAGAAAAGCTGTTTTTCTAATTACAAACCCGAAAATTGAAAAATGTAATCGTTATTATTTGAAAAATCAACTGACACATTTATTTAAAAACTAAATACATATATATTTTATAAAATTAATTTAAAAATAAGTATTCACTAAGATAAGCAATGATTATTTAAAATGCAAATTCTTTAATTTTTCAAATTTGTACACAAACGAACAGAATTTTAACAATAAAAGTTATATTTTACAAAGAGGTAATTAAATAAATATGTCAAAAAGTGGAGATTAAAAACGTGTTGTATCCTTCAAGAATTTATTAGTTTGAAAAAGTGAAAAATTTTTAAGAGGTCTGTTCCTCTATAGTCATGCATCAATTCTTTTATTAATCTTGAAAAACATTCATGGTTTAGAGCATAAAATTAGAATGCAGTCATAATCTTTAAAACAAGTTAATGTTTTATTGTAATTATTCTTTCTATTTCAGAGCGATACAAGTTAAACTTTGCGGTAAATATCGATATGAATTACCCATATTTAAATTTTCTTGTAAAAATATTTTAATTTTTATTTCTACTGGTGCAAATGTAAACAGTTTTGTGGTTTGCATTTAAAATATTTGTAACTGTCCTAAATACATTGGATAACATAATTTTTAGGAACACAGTGCAATCTTAATTAAAAATAAATTTTGTAGGGTTACATTTATTCTTTATAACATATTTTACCTTTGATTTCAATTAAATTTTAAGAAGCTCTTTAATGCTATTTTCAAAAAGGAAGTTTTTTACAATAACCTATTATAAAATGAATGTATATTATTTTTAAAACATTGAAAAATGTAATATAATCTTTTCTTAGATTTTAATTACTTATAAAGTATGTCATTTCTCTTTACCTAGAAAAAAGTTTACAAAAGATTGCACTACAAGAGGTCATAACAGTGGTTGGAAACTACCATTAAATTGGTGAAATCTATTAATATTTCTTTCGAAATACTTATTATCTGCTCTAACTAAAGATTTTTATACTTTTTTTCTTTCTAAGAATCGTGTTTCATAAGTAAGTTTCGAAATTTTTGTTGTTTTAATCATTAGGATTAAATTTCTACTCTGCCAAAAGTCGATAAAAAGCTATTTTCTTTGTACAGTAATTGTAGTATAGTACTAAAACTGTAATGAAGATATAGTTATAAAAATAATATATATAATGAAATGGAAAGTGGTTACTAACTAAAATGAAATGTTTTTATAAATATAAAAGGGAACGTTTTTATTACTATACTTCATAAAAATCAATGAAGATATAGTTAAAATTTTGTACAGTTTCAAATTCACTAATTATGCTGAATTCAAGGGACAGCTAAAATGGAAATTTAAAAGTAAATGGAATAATTTTTTCCTGCTTTTATCCCTTTGATAAGAAAATTAAAGGGAATAAGGAAAAAGACTAATAAAAAAAATATGAGTAAGTGAAGAAAAATAAGAATTAATAATTTTCTTCTCAATAATATGCAAGCAAATTTGAGAAGAAAAATTATTATCAAATAGTAAATTAAAGCAGAAATGTACAATTCTAATTCATACCAATTCTTCCTTTTTTCAAATCATTCTAAAATATCAACATAATGCTTTTTAAACTCTTCAGCATTAAAAAAAAAGAATTTCTTATAAATATATGATTCCAGTAGAATTTGTTTAGATCGACAATTTTTTTTTCCTTTCACTTTTAGCTTGAGAACCGCTGATTTACACATTTTTACGAAATTTCTATAGCATTAATTCAAAAAGTTGGAATTCAATCAAGAAATAAGGGACTAAATATTATATTTTCTAATTTTGTTTAAGAAAGATATCTAGATAGCGAAAGATTTTAAAATGCATAAATTCTAAATATAAATTACATTTCGAGGTAATAAGCTTCGTTCAAAAAACAATTCCGATTTTTTTTTATACATGTCAAAAATGCAGAAACTTAACTATTTTTTCTCAAATGAATAAATAAATAAAATAAAATAAAACTGGAAAAAGACTTTATGTGCGATTCATATTTCTAAATACTTTTTCCATTTCAAACGTTATGTCAAAAGAATTTTTTTTTCCGTATTCAATATTTAAGCAACGAAACGAAACAGAGATACAATGAAAAATATTTATAACAGAAATAACAACTAAATTGAAGTATTTCCCCATTACTCTTGATATTATTTGACATTCCCAGTGATATATAAAGAATGCAATTCTTATAAACCCCGCATTGTAAATAACGTCGCATGCCAGTTGAAGCAACATCAATCCACTGTCATTTTAATGCATTATTTATCTTCACAATCTTGGGCGCCATGTTTATTTTTATGTGCATCTTAATAATAAACGTTTGAACCACGTTGCGTGACTCAGGTTATGTAAGAGCACCACAATATTTCCTGAAAAATGCTCCAAAGTGAAAACATTTTCCTTTCTTCTCACCACGAGTCTAGCAGACGATAACACGGAAACATACTTAGAATCTAAACCTGGCATCTTTGCGGGGAAGTGACAAAGTGTTCCAGTCAGAAGTCTCGCCAACTCTCGTTAATTCAGAGATACCACGACGTTGAGGGGCCAGAGAAATCACTTCGGATTTCTCTTTAGAGCAGATTATTGTTCCGTTGAGACTCATAGCACTGAGTTCTCAAATCCGGGTTTATCTCGTGGGCCTCTGAAAATTGTAAGCACATAAACAGGATTTTGTTACTATGTTCTTAGAACATCATTGCTAAATGTTGAATTTACGAAAAATGTCATGTTATAAAACTAAATATTTATATAAAAATTGGCATTTGTATAATGTTTTATACATTTTAGGCCTGTACATAAGGGTATGACAATCATGCAGAACTAAATTAATTTTATAATAGAATAAGTTTCAAGAGTAAAATAATTACTATAAGATTTTTCTTTATATTTATTGAAAAAATTAATTAAAAGAAATACATATAGTGTCTAAAATATATAATCCAGTTTTAATGAAATGCAAATTTATTACGTAGTAATAAGCTATTTGCAAGAATGCGAAGCGTGTATCACTTCAAAGACAAGTCTATAATATTCACTTTAAATGCTTAAAATTGTTGATAATACAGTTTGGCGTAGGTGTTAGCGGAATTGTGCCAATACGTAGGTTGAATTCTGCCAAGGATCAAACCTGCGATGTTCGGGTTTGAAAGCTAGTAACTTATCCATTATACAAAAATGGCCACCAATGTTTAGTGGCAGTTACTGGCTTATTAAGATGTTACCACAACAGCCTCCTATTATACACTGACGATTTGAGTATGATTATTTATAATGCAAACCATATAACAATGATTTTTTATCGTATTCTATAAATTTGTGCTATGCAGTTTATAACTCGACTTTAATGGACGGTTTTGTGTCTTAAACTCTTTGGGTATTAGATTTCAAAAACTAAAAATACCTAAGATTGCGCACAACAGTAAAGAATTTTTTCTTTAAAATATGATACAATTCTTTCAATAGAGTTTAGTTTTAGCAACATAAAGGAAATAAATAATTTAAATAATAAAAAAGAGAATTGTAATTATAACAAAAGATTACAAAGATGCTGATAAAGGTTATATTATAACAGGAGATTTAAAAATTATTACTTAAAGTGCTTTGAAAATTAATAGAAAAGAGAGCAAAATTTAAATTGAAAGAAAAAGTAAACATTAAAAATATCTTACTTTCTATTATACAAAATTCGGATAGTTTTATTTCTCACTAGCCGCCTTTGGCGACCAGCTGGTTCGCCATGAGTAATGGGTTCTAAAATTTTCAATTAAATCACATATTCATTAGCCTTGAAGTAACTCCGGACATTAATTGGCCTGAAATTTAATATTTTCTTTAAGATGATGGACTGTAAGTTCTAAAAGAACGTGTTTTCCTAATAATATTCTTTAATTTTATAAATCAGTCAGTTTTAATGATAGATTTCGAAGACTGATCGATGTAGCAACTTTTATTTAAAATATTAATAAAAATATTTTGTAAAATAGGGCTCACAGAGCAAAGTATGAAGAAATCTAAAACTTATTATTCATAAATGCATTGTTTGACTCAAACTACATAAAATGTAATTATTTACTTCATTTAGATCAAATAAATAGTATTAAACAATATATATGCCTATTAATAATATTTAACAAATCGCCCATTGGAAAGGAATTTGAATGCATATCCTGTATAAATTCAATCCTGTATAAAGAAAGATAATTTATTCAATTAATTATTTAGATACTGCAAACGATCATAGAATCCTTTGCCTTGCATTCTTTAAAGAAAATATCACATTTTATATTTATTTTATTTTATCCAGTCACGTGCTAAAAGTTGAATTTCTTTAGATTTATTTTGCGATGATAGTTTTTTTTTTAATTCGAGCTTCCGGCATTATTTTATTTTATCCAGTCACGTGCTAAAAACATGGTTAAAATATTTTTTTTAAATTCGTTAAAAATAGAAGCGTACGTTATAAATTAAAAAAACTGATACTGTTAGAAAGCCAATTTTTTTATCTTTAAACTGATGTAAAAATCATGTTTGTGCAATAATATTTTCGGTAGTTATAGCAGAAAAACATCGAAATTTCGCTTAAATTTTAATTAATTCAAATTATAATTAAAATTTCGAAAAAAGGGCTCCGAGGTACACATTCCAGACCTCCAAGGTATACATGTACCAAATTTGGTAGCCATAGGTCCAACGGTCTGGTCTGTAGAGCGCCAACACACACAAACGCACGCATACACACATTGAGCTTTATTATAAGTATAGATTATCTAGGATATACCATTGACCTTCAGAGAGTTTCGGAAAACGGAAAACGAACATTTTCGAGGAAATTAAGACAAATATCAACGCTTATAGGGGTAGATGCAAAGAACTAGGAAATTAAATTAACAAATCTTCGAAAAAAGATATAAAACATTTAAAAGAAAGAATTATTAATACAGTAGTAGATAAATCAACAAATAAATGTCTGTTTATATGTAAATATTATTATAAGAACATTTAGATAATGATTATAAATCTAATTTGACATATATTTAAAATATTACTGGGGAAAAGGAATTATATAAAGGTATGCTATTCATCGCTAAATATGTAAGATTAAGACTTGCTGCTTAAACTATCCTTAATTGCTCCGAACAATAAAATTCCATTAAAATATCCCATTAAAATTTAGATTCGTAACTTGTTGCTCTGGCAGTTATAACTACTATAAGAGAAAACATTTCTTTGAATACTTAAAAATTACCCTGAATAAAATTAAAGATGAGAATAACTCTATAACAAATATCAAGAAAGATGCTCCAGTTTTTCGAAAACAATTAATAAATTTAATACTTAATTAACACTTGACTGTATTTTTTTACATGACGAATATTTAAACAGAGATATTATTACAAAAAGTAATTAGCTTGAATTGTGTAAATTTAATATTTCTAAAAATTATGTTTTTGATGAAATTAATTTTTATAAGCAACTAAAAGGAATGCCACAAGTACTATTACCGGATTTCCCCAAAATCTTCTAGTAGTTGATTCTATTCCATCATTAGAATAGAATCACCTCGTCTCACTTGAATCATGGTATCAGGATCTAATATCATATTTCTTAAACTCCCTTCCCTTCTTTTTGTGAGCTTCCCCACAATAAAAACTAAGCTGTATTTAATGAAAAGTTTCTATATCTGAATTGCATGTAAGAAAAACTTTCTTATATTTGTATTGCATATAAACAAAATCTGAAAAATCACAATACATATTGATTCAGCTTGTAGTATAACATATCTATTAAAAAGATTACAGATTTATAGGTTTACAATATGTTAGTAATTAAAAATATAACTATTTTTATTCAAATTTTGTAATTTATTAAGCTCATTAATGTATTTATTTTATAAAGACTGCACTTAAATTTATCATGAAATTTTTTTGTCCCAATTAGTTTAAATCCTCTGAAAGTTGATTTTAAAAACTATTAGAGAAAAGAACTGTACTATTTTTTTTAATTTAATGAAAATTTACCTTACGGTTTTGCTGGTTCAATAAATTTTTAATTTATTTTGGTTCACTTGATTTGGGAGTTTGTTATAAAATAAAAATAATCGCTTGCCTTCAAAAGTAACTTGCTATCTTGAAGTTTATATATCATTTTATCTTGCTTACTAAGAGTAAAAATCTAGATATATTTTTCACTCAAACTGTCACTATAAAATTTGAGACAGTTTGTCATACATCGAGTAAAATGAATATAGGTTGTTAAATGCTATATTTTGCAAACATGTTTAGTTGCAGTTCAAAAGGAGTACCTACATCTAGAAAAGTAAACACACATTACTTAATGAGCGCATATTTATTCATGAAATACGACACTTAACTGATACAATTAGAAAAATTATTGAACATATTGGAAAATGTAGTCAGGAAAAGCCCTGTGTCATCAATTTGATTTTTATGGCGATGTGTAAACATGAACAACAATTCAGCATAAACAGGGGTGTTATAATAAAACTTCTATAAATAGCATCATGCAACGCAAAAGAGTGAATAGATTTCACCGAAATTAGGTATACAGATTATACGAGATGCACTCACGGAATTTCGAAAAATAGTTAGTTTTAAAATGTCCATTAGAGGGCACCATTTCCTAGGAAAACACTAATTTTAACACAATAAACACCCAAAATGGAAAAATAGTTCAGTTTATAGAAACAAGAGTAAATTTGGACATGATAACCCAAGATGAACAATTGTTAATCCTGTCCAGGATGATTTAAAGAAATGTACACCATGTGACCATCTCAGTCACCTGATAAATTGCAAGCCTATGGACAGTGTGTTCAACAAAGTATTGTAATTGATCAATTGTGATGCTTCGCACATGAAGTGTTATGGAGTTCTTTAAGTTATTCAAAGTTGCAATAAGATACTGACATCATTACATTAGGAAACATCGACAGAAAACATGACAACGACTGCAAACTCTTCTTACCTTAACCTACTTTGCTAAAAGTTTCCACTTCTTCGCAAGCATGCAAACCATGGCTCTTTTTCCTGGAACTGACAGCTTTCCATAGTTTTACATTTTATTATTCACAATTCTTGCTCTGGATAGTTAATATTGTTTCTGCATTCAGCTTTATTGTGTTAAATTTAATTTTATTCCGGAAGAGGCGCCATTTTGTTTGCATTTTGAAACTGGGCTTTTTTTCCAATATTCCGGGAGCTTATCTTGTGTCTAATCTGTAAACAAAATTTCGTTGAAATTCATTGTCCTGTTTCCGTTGTAAGATGCTGTTTATAGGGGAAGTCTAATTACGACCACCATGTATAAGCACGATCAGCATAATTTGCTTACCATCTTAAGAGTTCAAAATACTTTTGAATAATATTTGTTCCATAGCCCTATAAAGTATATTTGTTTTGCACTGACATTTTTGTTTCAATTTTTCATACCTAATCCATGATTCATACCTGAATGAAATCTCTTTGGATGATAGTAAAAGGGAATATTTTTAAATAAACAAATGTAACTAGCATTTTGGAATTTCCAAATGCTGCATACTGGTGGTAATCCTCCTTTAAACATATGAAATCGTGAATGAGCTCAATCACTCTAAAAAAAGTGAAAATTTAATCAAAAATACAGTTAAATAAAAAGAAGGCTAAGATTGTTAATTAACTATATCCGATTAACAAATTCTCTTATTAAATTTTCTATACACAATTTATCATTCTTTTGTGTTATGATAATTTATAATATAATTTATTTCTGAAACAAATTCACTTTATTCCATAAAGCAACAAACATTTATAACTATTTATACACTTGTAATTCATTTAAATCCTGAATCAGGCAATACGAATAACTGAATGACCTATTCTATTCGAATAGAATAGAAATTTGCATAAGTAGCGTGGTGCATTCGTAAGTTTTGTTTCACAATTGTATTTTATTTATATGAATTAGGTAAAACACATCATGTTACTATAAAGGCTACAAAATTCTACTACCTTCTCTTTTGATACTACAGATGGTGTTACTTTATTAATATCAAGTCATAATCCTCAAGATATTTCTTTCACCTTATTATTGGATTATATTCTGAGTGAGTGTCCTATTTTTCAGTTTCGAGTTTGTTTAGTATTATGAAATGCTTAACTAAATAAATACATAACTTTTAATACATAACTTAAAATAATTACATAACTTTTCGTAAACTCATCTATTATTTTTATCCATCTCATAATGAAGTTATAAAAACTCTCTACAATATATTATTATTTTAAATCTAAGAAAATAATCAGAGAACCTTTTTTTCAGATTGTGGCAATCAATTTTTTTAGTTTATAATTGTAAAAAATCATTTTATAAATGTCTTTTTGTGTTTTGTAGTCGATGATATTGCCCACTTTTTTTAACAGAATTTCCCTCGTATTTTCTGAATCTTTCACTTAAATTCCTTATTTTTTCTCTCCAAAACTTTTTTTTCTATTTTAGGTCACCTAGAAGTCGCGATATATCAAATTTAAAAAGTACAGCATGCTTGAAAATTATTTAGAAGTCTTAGTCAGAGGCCGAAAGTTGTTGTAAAACGCTACTTTTAACATGTTTTTACTTTTTTTTTATTTTTAAAACACAAATAATTAGCACTTTACAAAATAAGTTATAATTTTTAGCTGCGATCAGATGACGAGGATGACACCTGAACTGGCACCCTCTTCTCCATACTGTATCATACCAGCGAGAAAACTTTTTCACCTGACGGATTTAACGTGCACCAAACCCGCTTACACGTTGATTCTTCTATAGAATTGAATCTTGCTTAAACCCTTCGGTTCCGAAGTCTTATCACTAGGCCTTCGCAGCCCTTCTAAGGCACAGGGGAAAACCTTTCTTAGGAAATCCATTGGATTACCCAAAACATTATCAACATTCTAAAACCTGTATATATGCAACTTTGTGATCAAAAATTGTTTAAAAAAGGCTTGCATGGAATGACACAAAATGCTAATGTGAGTTTTATTGGTTTGCTTTAGAATATAGTATCGAAGCAACATTTCGTTGAGCTCCAAACTCTGTCAGTGAGGTCCTGTATTGCTGTCCTGTTGAATAAAGGTGGCGATGGTATATTAAATTGTCAAATCAAATTGAAAAAAGAAGTTGGTATTCACATTCATAAAGAGTTTTTGACTATAAACGTATTTGTAATTCAAAAAGTTATTTTTTGCCACTTGCAAAAGTTCACAGGGAAACAAAATTGGAGCTCAGGGAAAGAAATGTACAATATATGTAAAAAGAGGAGGATCAACTTATAAATAACTTATATTAGACTTTGTATGAAGGGAAAAGCTTTTTTACAGTAACTATAAACTTTAAACTCATTTTATCAAAATTGCTTTTTTATATATAACTTGTACACAATTAACATAATATCTCCATGATTAATTTTTATTTTTTAATGAAGTTTTCAGAAAGTGTCCTTTATACTATTGTATCTGAAATGAATTAAAAGTTTGGATGTACAGTAAATATTTTTTTACATTTACCCTTTTTTGTTCGAAAATAATTGAAAACTTAGGAATAACGTCTAGATTACAGCATAAGAACCTTCATAACATTTTTTATTTTAATTAATATCTTAGATTTTAGTTTATTTTTTTGTTAGATTTTGCTAAAATTTATATCAAATTTGTCAATTTAAAAAAAAGGGGACAATCACATACATTTTTGGGAGTTTTTTTTTATTATTTTTATATTCTATTTAAAATTGAAAACACCAATTAAGGCTTAAAATTATGATCCCCTTAATTATATATATATATATATAT